>JAUPFV010000005.1:230844698-230999094 GCA_036936605.1 Limnanthes douglasii subsp. nivea | reverse complement strand
CCACCCCTCTCCCCCTCCCCCCTCTCTCCCCCTCCCCCTCTCCCTCTCCCTCTCCCTCCCCCTCTCCCCTCCTCGCCTCCTCCCCTCTCCCCTCTCCCTCTCACCCTCTCCCCTTCCCTCCCTCTCCCTCTCCCTCTCTCTCTCTCTCTCTCTCTCTCTCTCTTCTCTCTCTCTCTTCTCTCTCTCTCTCTCTCTCTCTCTTCTCTCTCTCTCTCTCTCTCTCTCTGAAACCATCCATTGATTCAGCAGACTCTAAAATCACATCATCCTAAAACTTTCGTTATAAACCCTCAAAAACGAAAAAATGGATTATAGCTTATGGTATTTTTCATTAACATATTTCTCTTTTATTATTTATACATAATACGAAATTAGTTTCCTAGATTTATTAAGGTATGGATATCATTTGAGTTTTAATTATGTATAACATTTGCTATTAGAAAAAAGTTTGATTTCTATTTGTGTAGAAAGAAAACCTATCAAGATAAGTATCCCAAAATCACAATTTTATAATGAATTGTGTTCGGAAAAAGAATTATTTGTTTATAATTTTTATTTTAAGCTATATGCATGATTAGGTGCTTTAGAAAAAAAATGTTTAAGTTTGGTTCGTGCGTCGAGAGCACATTAATGTATACTTGTATTTTCATGTTAAAGTGCAGGTTCGATTATGAGAAAGTTCAGGACAAAACCATAACTCATAACCAATTTCAAAGTTTCATATTTTCAAAATCAAAGAATTCTTTCTGATAAGAGGTAGATCGTCGTGATGAACTTGTTTCAGAAGCAGTTTGTCACGACCACCCTTGTTGTGATCGCGGCGAACATGTTAAGTAGAGTATATTTTTTTTATTTTGATATTTTATGCTTCACATGTGATAGTTTCATAGAACTCCATACAGAGGTACATGTAACCAATACATAACGTTTTGGATGTCATATGTATACCTATGTGATTGTTTATACCATGTTCAGTTTTAATTACATATGTATAATGGAAAAACATATTTCTCTTGCTATTTTGTAGCATAGTTAGCATGTTAGGTTGGTTGATTATGTTACATGTATATCAATATTTAGGAGCTATACTATATGTTTAGGGTTTTACAGTTATATAACACCATTATGTATAATATGTAAAGATAAAGATTAAGTAGTGTATGTACAAATTACAATGCGAGCATACAGATGCACATTATCTGAGAATGATTTGAGGATGTGCTATCCCATCTGAGTGGGCAATGTGTCAAGTGAGTCATGAAAGGAAAGAAGTTTGGGGCCTCATAGCTTAAAGAATGGCTCTTGTGTTTGTAGGTTGACCCCCGATGAATACTACCACACATATTTTCTGATGGTGATGACTTGTTGCAGGAGGAAATTGTTGCATTTACACGCACCATACTCATCAATAATTGTTTTTTTCAGTATTGCAAGTTTCGTTGAGTTACAATGAATCAGTCATACAAGACCCCCAATGAAGGCTCGACCGATATCAGATCTGGTATAAAACCTATATTGTCTAACTTACAGTATTGACTCTAGAGGTAATGTGTAAAGCGTTGACGCTCATGCGCTAATGATTATGACGAGTGCGGTACATGTGAATTCAATTTCAAACCCTCCAATTTGATAAAAATAGTTATACCCTAGGGAACTATATATACGATGACTAAGTTTAAGTGATATTGATATATAATATAGTTATACCCTAGGGAACATATTCCAAATTATTTAGATAAAAATGAAAGAATGATATATTTATTCGAAACGAACACCTAGATCTGTCACACTATGGTAATGGAATACTTTTCGTTAAAGAGGTTAAGAATCAAACAAATGTAGTGATAATAGTTGATGTAGCTAAGAACGCAGACAGACTAATTTCTCTCTCAAGTATCGGACTCTGTCTAGTAATACTTTATATGAGGCAAGAGTTAGCTCGTCAAACTGATGTTCTCGATGCAATTACAAGAGTTAGATCGTCATTCGATGGAGGTAATTCTGAAAGTGGTTCCTGTGAGCTTATATGTCGAAATGCTCAACAAAACTTTCAAGAATCTAGTGTTCGAACTTTTGTTTCATCATTGTAGGAATTTTTTTGTCCAAGTATTAATTTCAAATACAAAAGGTTTCAATCATTTGGAGTTGATATAGGATGAACTTGATCTAAAGCTTAAATATCTTCTTAAGTAAGGGAAGTCTGAAATTGTTGCTTTTCTTACTGAAACGAGTCGAAGAAGTCATTCCCATGAACATAAGTGTTGTCAGGCCCTTTCCATTGGTGCTGCAATAAATGGGTCTCCAACTAACAGTGTCTATCATATTTGGTTTCTCGATATTTACTTTACTTGTAATGATAAATCCAACTGGAAGTGGGCAAGTGGTTCAATGATGCATCTCACGAGTTTTTTGATCTTACATGAGATTTCTAAACAATTACATACATGCATATATTAAAAGTATCACAACCATGGAATCAGAACATGCATTTGAGACGACACATAACGTAAGTGGAGCTCGTGTCGTTGAATCTTTTCTCAGTTCAAATGCTTCGACTAAACAAAAGTGCATATTAGTTATGCATTTGTGTGGTCATTTTGGAGAGCTTGTAATGCTCATCCAAGAAATTCCTCTTTTTTACTGCCCTAGACATGACAATACCACAACCATTAGAAAGGGCTTTGAATATTGGTGTGAATGTTAAGATGATTACCAGGGATCGTTATTGCTAAAGAAAATTGCCGAAATCTTGGATGGGAACAAACATGTACCCATCTTCTTCATTACTTACCAAGCATATATATGATGATGTGCTGATGGACTTCTATGCGCTCAAGTTTGTTCAATCAGGTCTTGGGACTGTAGCTGTGATGGTGATGGATAAGTTAATAGATGTGGTAGATGCTATTGCAAGGCTTTCATACTTCTACATACAAGAGAGTAGTGGGCAGTGCACACCATATAGAGAGGGGACTGGTTGGCTTTGGACGATGATGGAAAGACGGAACGTTGGCAATGCCAAGCTTGAAGAAATCGACATGCTTCGGGACTTAACAAAACATATTGAAGGATAAACAATCTGTGTATTGGGTGATGTAGCAACGTAGTCTTATTGTGTGAAAAAAAATTATCGTCTTCTTAAAATGGTATTTAAGAATGGTGAGACATGCCACATGGTTGTTGTAAATAGAGGAATTGATGTAGTCTTGCAGTTATTTACCTTGCCTCTCATGCTTGTATCAGCCTTAGTGGGTCAGAGGATCTGTGTAGAAGGCTAGTTTGCGTACATAATAGTTTCTGGTTTGATGTTTACCCCATTGTCGGAACCATTGATTGAGGTAGACCATAAGGAATCTATAGGGTTCGAACTGTTGGCCAAGGCACGATACTCTTTAGCAAAGTTTAAAGAGGAACAAATTATAATCCGATCACCGGTCTTAGCTAATGAAGTTAACATCATGGATATGAATACGGGTCTTAGAGGATTTGCAGTCGCATGTAGTATGGTTATTTTAACGTTTTTTCATTTTTAATTCGAGGTCAATTTCTTTCCGGTCGGAGAAAGATGATGTAGCTAAGAATTCATAGATACTGGTTTCTCGCTAATGTATCAGAATTGGGTTAAACATGTACTTGAATCTAAGATTTCGACGAGCCCGTCAGATTTCAGAACCGTGACTTGTCACAAAGTTTGATATCCAAATTCGACCGATATAGACTTCAAAAACTAGTTTTATATTTATGTATTATTGAAATATTTAATTTTATTTCTATTTTATTATAATATTTTATTTTTAATACATTTATGTAATTTCCATAGATTGAGATTAGGGTTTTATGTAGTTGTTATATAAAACATCTTATACCATATTTTGTCGTTAGACTTTGATGAATTATATTTGAGATTATTTTTCTATGAGTATCTTTTCATTCTAACATAGGGTTAGAGGTTTTATCTCTTATTCTTCTTCTTTCTTCTGTTTTACAGTGCTTCAATTCTTCTCAAGTGGTTCAATTTCGAATTGAGGCAAATCAAGAATTATTTTAATGATAAGGCCAATGGTAAACCTTATAAGAAAATAATTTGAAGTCTAATTATATAGTCAAGTTTCATACGTAAAATTAAAAAAGACTCGGTCTCTAATTCAAAACAGAAGTGAGACTTTCGATTTTGGGTGTTCACGACGAGTGTGAAAAAATATCATGAATGAATGACTCCGGAAGGTTATATCTTGGTGCTCGGATATTAAATTTGATTGATTTTTTTATTCTACCTAAAATTCAAAGATCCGTATGATCATTTACTTAGAATTCTGAATAACAGAGTAGTTATGTCCCATAAATACAAAATTGATCAATAAACAAACTTATAAATAAATTATCTGAGTAATATATATATATATATATATATATATTAAGTAATAAGGATAGTTCATGTTGCACCAAGTTTCAGATGTTAAGTAATCCTCGTATATATTTTAATTTTTATCTAGCTCCAAAAATATTTGATATTCATTAAGTCGATACATTAAATCTTCAAAAGTAAGTGATGGTAAAACATATTTATAGATAATGGTGGTTAATGTATAAATAAACTATAATATTATTTAACTATATAGCACGTTGATGCCCACTATCTTCGCTAAAGATTAGATTTAATAAAATTTACAACAACGTTATCCATATTTATGTATCATACAACAATATAAATTAAAATAATAGAGCAATAAATACATCTTTATCAAAAGCATTCAGGTCATACCTCTAAAAAAGAGGGGGACAATGTAGTTCATAAGATGCTTCGGACCCCTTAACCATTTTGATTATTCATATATATCATAGATACATTAAAAGGGAATAGACCAAATAAAAGAAACAAAAAGAAATCAAATAATGGAACTCTTTGAGAAAAATTAGATAGTTATCATAAAAACATTCGTATTCGTATATGACTATACATGTACCTTTTGTTAATCGATATCTTTTGGTTATATTGCGCACAAATTTGAATATAGATGTAGTTCATTTACAAGTCCAAATAGTTGGTCATATATGTCTATGAGGGTTGACATTGAAGAGAGGTATGGAAGTTCATTCAACAATATCATGATTCAATTTTTGGGTTTATAAAATTAAGATGTGTATTAGTTCTTTATTAACCAAATTAATGGGAAGATCGTTATTAAAATCAGTACATTAAAACTAAAACATATCAAAAGTATTATTTAAGATATTACTACATGTAAAGCCGTTTAGTACAAGCCAAGCCTTACAGACCTATCATTAGGAACTATAGTCTCATATAGTAATAATTATCTTCATTTAGAATAAATTCCATTCTATAACATTTATTTTCGAAACCCACTACCTAATTTTTAGATATGAGACAATTTAGTTATTTTGAGGATATTTAGATTGAAGAGAAATATTCAGTGAACAATCTTGATACTAGGGCAGAATCATATATGATTTTTTTAGATTCACATGATAATTTTTTGAGCATTCACTTCCGATTATCTCTTTATTCTCATATGAGAATCAATGTTTAAATTTCCACCTAAGATTATGAAGTTTTAATTGTTCATGAAAGACAGACTCAATATCCTTAATAAATTATACAAATATAAGTTAGTAGGGTAGCTTTCATTTGTAACTTTTGTAATGTCATAAAGAGTTCGAGAAGAATCTTAAGATTCTTTATGATAATAAAAAATCACTTCTATTTTTTAATGTCATAAAAAGTTCTACAAGAACATTAAGATCCTTAATGATGCAACAAAATAATTCAGATTCACCTCTTGTAATGCCATAAAGAGTGCTACAAAAACATTAAGATCTTTTATGGTAAAGCCAAATTCCAATTTTAGCTTATGTAACATTATCAAGAGTTCCACAAGAACATTCTCAATATTGTTCTGTAAAGAGAGAATGCGGTTGAAGCTTCCATAGGATCACATTCAATTTTTCATTTTATTTGAAAAAGATTGAATTTTGAAAAGAACTTTTAATTCAAATCTTTTTAAAATACTTTTTCAAGATAATCATTTCATGACTTACACACTTTAGAAACTAAGCGTAAGTATATGAATATTAGGATCAAGTCTTACATTTTCTATATATATATATATGTGTGTGTGTGTTACAACTTAATAACTCTATTAATTAAAAACGATGAGTTGTAAAAGTTAATCGGTCCATATAAAGATTAATAGGTTTGTAATAATCGTATTAAGATCTAATGTCAACAGTTGTAATAATTATAAATTAATTTATGATATTAAGTTTACATTCATGTATGATTTATTAACTTAGTAGAGTTTCTAATGTCAACAATTGTAAAAGTTTACATTCACGAAACCAAAAAAGATTACACATTTATGTATGAGATATTAGAAATATGATATTCAAATTAGTGGAAGCGTTGTTTCAATTTCAATAAGAGATTTTTATTTCAATTCATAATTAAATTCAAAATTGTTTCGAGTATTTGAGATTGTATTATTAATGTATGCATACATTTAAGTTATCAATAATACAATGATTTAGTTTTCGGTAATTCAGATTGAATCATTATGAATAATTAATGATTTTGTTTTCATTTTTTTCTCTCGTTTAAGGGATATCAATTCAGTACGACCAATTGAAAAATTGACACATGTTGATTATATGTTCGTATCATACTTTCATATTATACTCCACGAGAGGTCAGAGTTTACTAAGGCAGTATTTAGCAATATTCTTTATTGTAGGACCATTACACATCATAAGATGTGTTCAAACTCTCTGGTTCATTGTTAGTTATCTCCTGACATGCATAAATATATAAAAAATGCTATGAAATTATCAGTCTCTTTCATTTTTATTATTTCAACATAATATGAATTTTATTTCGTGGAATTATCAAGGATATGGATACCCTTAAAATTAGATTATGTATAAAAAAAATTATTTATTTTTAATATCCTAACTAATCCGAACAACATCTATACATATCTAAAAATATAAACATGATCGATGCGATAATAAAACAAAAACCAAACTAAATGAATGGTGGTTTTGGTTTTATACATCATACCACGATTATTAACCTTTCCCTACAATATAAATACCACAATGGATAACCATGATTATTATCATACTATATAAATATAACTATAAAAGATAACTAAAACTGATTTGAATGAAAAAAGTGCACATCAAAGCAAATTTTACTCATTCACATATTTTATTTTATTCATTTTTAATATTTATTGTATTAAAGACAAAATTTTATTTCAATAAATATTAATTAAAATTGAAATTTGGAATAAACGAATAAAATTATGTTACTCACAAAGTGGTTAAAACTTTATATTAATGGTAGTAATACAAATAGCTAACAAATATAAATAGGTATATGAGATTTTGTGTATAGTTACTATTTTTTATAAATGAGAGCCTATTAATGATTTTAAGTTTTAATGTAGACGATATTATAATTTTTATGACAATCTTCCAAAATTTTGACATCTCCATGTTGGGCTCGTGGTACAATAACTCAGAAAATCTTACCAGTTTGGTGTGCAAAGGTAACCCAACTCCTAAGTCAAGCATATCAATGTACATCAATACCTCATATTTTCTGGTTGAGGCCTTACCAAACATTGATAGTCAGACCTCAATATAAGTATGAATCATGTATTTATAAGGATCTTAGAGATTGGATCAAGGTTGTAATATTGTAACAGATATCCATCATGTTATCCATTAGGGATCGATTAACCCGCGTGAGGAGAATGAATATGTTCTTGGGCTAATCCGAACTAGATTGACTTTGATAACCTTTTTATCCTCGATAATTGGATCTTCAGAGCTATGAGCCTCATGCCAATCATCATTAGAGAGTGGATCCTAGGAATTCATGCTTCTGTCCCTAACATTGATGAGGGTCGGGTATGTGGAAGATCAAACAATAATTGTTAGATTGGTAAACTATGTAAATATATCTCTCACCCTTATTTTCTATGTGGAAGTTTATGTTATTTAGGTCCTCGACTGAGAAGTCGGAGATAGACTTTACTTACCACTGTAAAATGCTTTCATCTTATCTACATCTTGTCTATCATCATATATATTCCTACTACAAAATAATAGATGTATTATATGAACTAATCTTAAGATAGGATAGGCTGAGTGTCAGGAACCCGGTTACTACTTGGTAAGCATACATAAGTTTGAAAAACTAGGTAAGATAAAACAGTAAGTTTGGTGGTACCACAAGCGTGAGAGACTACTACCGAAAAAATTTAACGACGGAAGCTAAGACTAAATTATCACAAGTTTGTTTTCTCTTTAAAGACTTTATATAAGAGATGAATACGATGATGATGTTTAGTTTATATTGACTAACTTCTAATCCTTTATCTTTCTACTTTTTAATCTTTGCAGCTTATAATGTGGTAAAAAGTCACACACTTCGGGGTATTAATGCCACTATAGTGCTATCAATAATCATGAGTTATGAACTAGTCTAAAGTAGAAAAGCTACCAACTATCAACCTTTATGCAAAGTAGCAAACCTATCAGGTAATATTCTCTAGTTCGAGGCATAAATAATGTATTACAATTTAACGCCCTCATTAAGGCTGAATAGATCGACAACCACAAAC
Source organism: Limnanthes douglasii subsp. nivea (assembly GCA_036936605.1). Lineage (NCBI taxonomy): Eukaryota > Viridiplantae > Streptophyta > Magnoliopsida > Brassicales > Limnanthaceae > Limnanthes > Limnanthes douglasii. The sequence continues at coordinate 230,990,446 of JAUPFV010000005.1, read as the reverse complement.
AAGGCCATGTCAACACATCCATATGAGATGGACTTTGCCAATAAAAGACAAAAAATGTCCGTCCTTATGGTGTAATGACTTCGCCCATTCGATCATAATTTTGGCTAAGATCCCCGTGGATTATTGAAAGTCAAGAAAACTAACTAACCTCCGAGCCTTCTCAATGCATCCTTTTAGTATTTCAAAATTGGGCCTCGACGCCATTGGGTAGACATGTGGCCAACCAAGCCTCATCAATTTCTGAAAAAATTATTTTCAGCTCAGCCAAAGCCTAAATACAGCAGAACACTCACATTCTCGATTATATCAAAACATACCTCTTTAGGAATATGAAAGGCCAATAATGCGTTCATATAATCCTCCCTCGAATAACTCCCAATGACTAAAGGACTACTGATAAATGAATTACTAGTTAGATCATTTTACATCTTTGGACAATCCAATGATTCTATATGTAAATAGACCTCATGCACCATAAACCCACTCATATTGCTATAAATAAACTTATTGCATGTCTTAAAAATGATATACATCTCATATTATATTCATTAATTTTACAAAAAAAAGTTATATAATCTCTTTAAAATATCATTTTGGTTCGAACTAAAAAATACTTTTTCTGATTTTCTAACTAATCTGAACATTATCAATAAATAAGATCAAATTTGACGGATTCGATAATACAGATAATAAAAAATAAAAATCAAACTAAATTTATTGTGATTTTGCCGTTTTACACTAAACCACGGTTAGCCCTATAATATAAATAGGGAAAACCGGAGGCATAACTATTGCCCGACAATATAAATATAACTACAAAACATAACCTAAACTAATTTTAGTGAAAAAAGTAGGCATCAAAGCAAATTTTATCCACTCACATTTTTTTCGAAATCTATATTTGTCAATGTTTATTGTATTAAAGACAAATTCTGATTTCAATGTGTGTTAAATAAATTAAAATTTGAAACAAACCAATCAAAATATGTCACTCTCAAGAATAGTAGTTGGTAAAATTTTATATTGTACTCCCTCCATTTCATAATATAAGTCGTTTAAGGTTTTTTCACAGATATTAAAAAAAGTAATAATGATTTTGAAAGAATAGAAAAAAAAATTGATTGGCGAGGTTAATAACTTGTGGAAAAAGTTAACTATTTTATTGGTGGGAAATGGAATATGTATAATCAATGCTGCATTGAAAAGTGAGCACGGCTTATATTTTGAAACAAAAACTTTCTCCAAAAATACTAATATCATGAAACAGAGGGAATATATAGCTAAAAAAAATAAATAGTTACACGAAGTTTAGTAATAGATTTTACTTTCTCCGTCTTATAATACCTGTATTTTCACAAAATATTTTTTATACATTTAAAAAAAAATATTATTTGATATAAAATATAATGTTATTTATCGTCGTCCATCATTTGTTGGTTTTCTTTCTCTAATTTTATATATAAAAAAGAAATAATTATTAATTTCTTTCATATTTGTTGACTAAATCTTAAAAGCCAGGCGAATCTGGAAGTATTACTACTCAGTTGGAATGGTGAGCCTATTAATGATTTTTTGATGTTGATGGGCATGAAATCGAAAATGAAATCGATTATTTTGTTTTCGAAAGACAAAATTCGTTTTAATCTCAAGAAAACTACTCCTTCTGTCTCATAATATGTGTCTTTCTAGAAGAAATATTTTGTCTCATAATATTTGTCTTTCCCATTTTCCAATGAGCATTGATTACATATATTCTACTTTCAACCAATAAAATAGTTAGCCTATTGCACAAGTTATTAACTCCACTAATTAAATTTACTTTCTTTTATTCTTCCAAAATCATGATTACTTTTCTTAATATTCACGAAAAAACCTTAAAGAACTGATATTATGAGAGGGAGGGAGTAATAAATTTATTATAGGTTCATAGGATAAAAATCGGATAAACCTATGTTTTGGATGTGACCAATTTTTATAATGATGATCGTGCTATAGTAGAAAAACAAGTACAAAGCATTATTAATATTGAGTATGGCTAATTAGGGTTTATAATGAAACCAGACATTGAATGCAACGCGTTTTCGAGAGGCAGAGAAAAATAATGGCACGGCAGACTTTAGGGCTACACCGAAGTTAATGCATGTTTTTATTTTGCTGTCAATCTTTTGACTCTTGCCCTTTATTTTGCTCCTTTTTAGGTCAGCGTCTTCTCTCTCTCTTTTTTTCTCTATATATGATTAGGACCAACCCTTCACTTCTTATCAGACCATTGGCTCTCTCTCTCTCTATATTCTTTGGAAGATTGAAGAAAGATAAGGAGGAAAAAAAATCTCTAAACCAAAAAATAAAATGGTTAGGCCTCCTTGTTGTGACAAAGCTGGTGTGAAAAAAGGTCCATGGACTCCTGAGGAAGATATAATTTTAGTTACTTACATTCAAGAACAAGGTCCTGGTAACTGGAGAGCTGTTCCTACTAATACAGGTTTGTATCTTTTCTTTTATTTGAAAAATCTTAAATTGTGCTTCTTTTTTTTTATATCTAGGGTTTTGTAGTATTATTTTTGTAACACCATTTGCTGAGGTCTTGTTTGTTTTCAGGCTTGCTTAGATGCAGTAAAAGTTGCAGACTTAGATGGACTAATTACTTGAGACCTGGAATCAAACGTGGTAACTTCACAGAACATGAGGAGAAAATGATTATCCATCTTCAAGCTATTTTAGGAAATAGGTAAAGTTACTCTTTTACTCACTAAAGTTACATCATTTGCTGATAAAAATATAACTGAAAAATAAATAAATAAAAAGGGTTGTTAAAAAATAGATATTAATATTACTACTCTTTTTCTAGGGCATCTTGGAAAGTAGGAAAGAAAATAAATTTATGCCTTTTTTACTATAGTGAGATGAAAATGATGAACTAAGAGTAAAACCCTAATAAATGACATTTATTGTAATGGTTGCAGATGGGCTGCCATAGCTTCCTACCTCCCACAAAGAACAGACAATGACATTAAAAACTATTGGAATACCCACTTGAAGAAAAAACTCAAGAAACTCCAATCAACAACAACTCAAGCAGATCAAGACCAGTCTACAACACATGGTTTCTCAACATCTTCATCAACTTCATCTTCTAATATTTCAAGAGGCCAATGGGAAAGAAGGTTACAAACAGACATCAACATGGCCAAACAAGCTTTATATGAAGCCTTATCACCTGAAAAGCCACTTACTTATAATAAACCCTGTGCTTTAAACACCAAACCAGCACCACCTTCGAAAACAACTCCTTATGCCTCTAGCACTGATAACATAGCTAAACTCCTGAAAGGGTGGATGAAAAACACACCAAAGCAAGAAACTGCTTGTTCTACTAAAAAAACCCCGGTGGTTTCGGTTACCGATTTTGAGATGAATGAGTTGATGTTAAAAGATCATAATCAAGATCAGGGTTTTGATGACCAGTACTCGTTCTTTGGTATGGAGTCTTTCGATTCATCGAATGTTTCCGATCATCTGTCTCCGGATGATCAATCTACTAGCTTTTTCCAAGATGAGAGCAAACCGGATATTACCCAAATGCCATTTTCTGTGCTAGAGAAATGGCTTTATGATGATAATGCTATTGGTGTCGGTGGTACAACTCAAGTGAAAGATTTTATTGGTGATATCTCGTTAGATGGGGATGCTGATTTTTTTTAGAGGGCTCAATTTGTTTGGATTAATATTTAAATGTTATTAATCTTGGTGACTTCTACTCTCTTTTTTATTTGGATCTGCCTCTTTTTGTTCTTTATTTTTATAGTGGACTAACTGAGGTTATGATATTATTTTTATGCCATTTGTGTTTTAGCTTAATGTTGTAAGAAATGGCTCTAATAGAGATATTTAATTACTCCCTCTTGCATTTGAGCTTGAAATGTTAAACAAAATAGTACTCCTTTTAACTCAGAATGCGAACAGTATAAATCATAATAAATGAAGCGTCTTTTAGCTCATGGAGTTAGATGGAGAATTAAATATGACTTCAGTTGTGACATTGAACATGCCAAGAAGGAAGAGGAGTCAACTAATTGTAGGTGTATTTACCCATGTTAATTTTTGTTTAATCTCTGTTTCGGATGAAGGCTTGATTGATCCAAAAACATTTAATCCGATTTATTAACAGATGATAATAGATAAAAGAATTAATTAGTGATGTGTGTAGAGATGGCAATTTAAACCGAAACCGTGGGTACCCGAACCGAACCGAACCGACGGGGTGGGTTACCCGAAAAAGAAAAAAATAAACGGGGCGGGTTATGGTTTTTATTTTTACTATCCGTTCGGGTTCGGGTTCGGTTTCGGTTTTAAATATTAAACCACGGGTAACTGCCCTGAACCCGCCCCGTAAAAATACCTTTCATCTCTGTATATATAAATATTATTTACTGATTTTATTTTTAGCCCGTTATAAAGACTAAATATTCAACTTTAATAATATTATTATTAATTATAGCCCGTTATAAATATTATTTATTACCGTCTCTAATCTCTATGTAATCTAGCCCAATAATATTCCAAACCCTAAAAGAAAAAAAACCTTTCAATATCTAATCTGTCTCATTTTCACTATCACTTCTCTCGTTTTTATCTCCTCACATAGAACCATCACTATTGTACCGACCGCCACGATTTGTTGCTCCGTTCTTTGGTTTTTTGTTGCTCCGTTCTTTGGTTTTTTTTTCTTTTTTTTTTCTATGTTTTTGAGACTAATCGGTTCTTTTTATTTTTTCTCTCTAAAAATCGTTCATGTTATCTAAAAAATGATTTTACAATATCAAGTCGATGAAGATTATAATTTATGGTAGTATTTTGTTAAATTTATTGTTAGATTTTTACTTTTATATTTTATTTTTTACATATTTTGTTTATGTTCGGTTCGGGTTCGGTTCGGGTATCTACAACGGGTTTCTTCCGCGGGTAGTTCGCGGGTACCCGTGTGGGTAACCCGAACCCACGGATTCGGATTTGGTATGAAAAAAAAAATACCCGTCGGATTTCGGGGCGGGTTCGGGTATCAGTTATTTACTGCGGGGCGGGTTGTGGATATATAGGTACCCGCCCCCGATCCGCCCCGTTGCCATCCCTAGATGTGTGGTAAAATGGTGAAATTTATATCTAAATATATGATAAATTATCGCAAGAACACAAAATCAATCTGCAGAGTAAAAAGAAAAAGACTTATGGTCTCTTTGTTTTATGGTAAGTGTTTTTTTAGAAGATTCTTTTTCATAATAGATCATTTTCATTTTTTAATATACCATTGATTACATATATTCTACTTCGACCAATAAAATAGTTAACCTTCTTCGCAATTTATTAACTCCACCAATCAAATTTGTTTTCTTTTACTCTTTCAAAGTTATTATTACTTTTCTTAATATTGATAAGAAAAACCTTAAACCACAGTTAGACAGTTATTATATATCCGAGAGAGTATATTTGTAGTTTTAATTTTATTTTATTTTTATATAAATCTTAACTCTATTTTGTTTTGTTTGATAATAATCTCATTTACTAAAAAGAAAAAAAAAATGGAAAGAAAGAGAAGCTCCAAGATTCCTTCTCTCTTCGCCACTAGTAAATCCATAAATCAAAACTAACCTTACCATATCTTCTCTTTATGAGCCGTCCATAGTCTTTCTATGGTCTCAACCTCATCTCGAGGTTGTTTCCTTACCGTTTTGCAACAATCGTGTAAGAAATATCCATTTTCTTCAAATCAAATCCCTAGAAATGAAGAACTCAAGGTCGCAGTTTAAAATTTATCAGCTCGTGCTCAAGACTCATTTGTTCATGACCAAATTTCATATGTTCGTGCTCAATAACACATAAGAGACATAAAACCGTGGTTTCCCTCCCATTCGAAGCTCGCTCAAATCAATCAATAACACGACGCTGCATCGAAATCCTGTGTTTGAAACATCTCCAAAGCAACTTCAACCTGAAGACTCTGGAATAAAAAAACCTCAAATCCTTTGTGGAGACCTTCAAATCCCAAGCCAAGAATGTCATACATGAAGGAGTCAAGTACGAGTCTAAAGGAGAACATCAATAAGTAATCTTTAATCACTCAAATAAGTATTATCTTCTTCACTCATCTAAATATAGCATGAATGCTAAATTCTCGTTTGGCATACATTATATTTCTGAATTCCGTAAATACATTAATTCATTAACCTTAATAGGTAACTATAATATACATGTCTGGGATTCCAGACATGTATTTATAGAAGTTAACAATCTAAATGACCTAAAAACTACATGGAAGCGTAATGTTAACAATATTGACAATTATACTTTTAGACTCCTTAAGTGGAGTCCTCAATTTAACCCCTCGGTGGAGTCACCAGAGACTCCGGTATGGGTCTCATTTCCTCGGATACCTGAGTATCTTTACAACCAAAACACTATCACCCATATTGCAAAAGCAATTGGATAGCCTTTGTCAATCTGGGTTCCATAATTGAATAGAACAAGTTACGCCTGTTGCAAAGCTTTAATCATCCTAGACATTTAAACCCATTCCCCAAAAGCTATGGATTGGCTTCCGGGAAGGAGAAGGATTTTGGAAAACTATAACATACGGGGCAATACCCCAATATTGTAATTTTTATAAACACATTGGTCATAAAAAATAATCATGTACTAAAGGTGCTAATCTTTTTACTAGGTCAGTTGTAATTGACAAACAACTCACCTCTCATCTTTCTCATCCTAATCTGAACCCTCTTACTTAAAAAAAATTTAGGTTCAGAAAATAAAATATGTAATAATTAGCAATAACAATGATTACTCTCAAAATAAAAACCTTCCCCAAAATATTCATGTCAACACTGTTTTAGAAAATCAACAAAACAACTACCCTCCCCATCTATCTATCATTGCCTCTACTTGTGTGGAGTCAAGTAACTCTCATTCTGACCAGAATAATGATATCACCGAAGTCACAAATAATGATATCACCGAAGTCACAAACAATGATATCATTGAAGCAAATCACACCATAGACCTAGACAAAACCATCCATCTTCCAAATGACCAAGACCAACCCAATTCTGATAATGATCAAAACTCTAAAAAACTAACAACCTCTTCCTGTATTGGATTATCACCATTAATGGAAAGCCACCTCCCCAAAATTTAAAAGAATAAAACTCCAAACAAAAGACTAAAAAAACAAAAGACAATCACCTCAAGGGCCCCTTATTCACTAGAGTTATCCATTTCAAATGATCTTTAAAATCCTTGTTCTCATCTATTAAATGACCATATTTATCTTAAATTGGAATGCTCGTGGCATTGGGAATAAAAGCTCGATTAGAAAAATAAAATAAATCCCTAAAACTAAAAAGTTGATTTCGTTTCTCTTCAAGAGCCAATGATATCAGATGATAAAATGAACCTAATAAAATTTTAATTGGCTTCAACAATGAGATTCCAATCTTAATAAAAAAATCTGAATATTGTGGAGACACAATTTCTAGGTTTAAACTTTAATTAATAATGAGAAATCTATCCATATGATGGTGACTTATTCTTCTTGTAATAATCTTTTTAGTCACCATAATTTATGCTAAGTGTACTAGATCCCAAAGACAAATTATTTGGAATCATCTTAGAGAAATGTTAAAAACTAACAATAAATAGTTAGTTGGTGGTGATTTCAACATTGTATCTAACACCTTTGAGAAATTGGCATGCACATCCTATGATTTAAATGCCATAAATAACTTTAATAATATGATCATTGATTACAAACTGGAGGATCCTAGATTCTCTACTTCTAAATACACATGGTCTAATAACTCTAAATGATAAAAACTAGATAGATCTTTTTATATTGAAACTTGGATAGATGTTTTTAAAATAACAAAGGTGAAACACTTGGCCAGAACATGTTCTGACCATTCACCTTTGATTATATCAATGACCTCAAATAAGAACAAGCCCAAAGATCCATTTAAATTTCAAAACACGCGGTTACTTCACAAAGAATTCTTAAAAAATGTTGAATCCAACTGGAATGAAAGTCTTAATGGTCCCCAAATCACTATTTTTTGGTGTAAATTAAAAAGACTTAAGCATAGGCTTAAAAATTGAAACAAAGATGTTTTTGGTAACATCTTCGACAATATTTCCAATGATGTAATCGATGTATAATATGCTGAAAATTATCTTGACAATCCTAAAAGTATGGAAGACCAATTTAAGTTAACTAAAACTAGGGCCATTTATTTAAATCTTCTAACTAGAGAAGAACTTTTTATGGGAACAGGAAAGCTCTACTAAGTGAATCAAAACAGGTGATAAATGAAGAGTTAAAAAATGATCCGAGGGTGATTTTATTGTGATAAGATTTGTTGACAGAGGATTTAGAGGTATAAGAATATTTGAGTGGTAGATCTAGAGAGAGAAAATGCTAAAGGGGTAGAGAGAGAAAGTCGTACTATTCATCTTGAGATTCGTGAAGCATGTGTGGTCCTTTTATAGTACAATTGCGGACCCCACATGCTTTAATTCGGTTTAATTACATCTTTTGGTCCCTGCTCTAATATTCCTTCCTATTTTGGCTATGCCTTTATAACTAATGCATTTCAGCCCTTATACACTTATTTCTATGCATTTTGGCCCTTATACATTTATTTCTATGCATTTCGGCCCTTACACATTTATTTCTATGCATTTTGGCCTTGTCTTTTATTCTTCCTCATCAATAAAAACTCAAAAAATTATCATAACTTTATGAAGAAAAGACTTAAAAGAATACAAATTGATAACACTAAAATTAATTGTCAATGGATTGAAAACTACTCTGAAATACTGAATTCAGCCATTGATTATTCTAACTCCATTTTAACAGGTCAATCCAACAACTCAATCTCTAATGATATTAACAAAATCATTATTGATCTCGTTAATCCTCAAGATAATAACTTTATTCTTTCATTACCTTCAAATGGTGAAATCTTCAAGTGTATTAACTTCCTTAACTCAAATAATGTTTATGGAGTTGATGGTTTCAACTCCAGATTCTTTAAAGCTTCCTGGTTTATCATTAAACATAACTTAGGTAATACAACCATAGCTTACTTCAATGGAAACTTAGCTCCTGCTGGGATATACTTCACAACTTTATGTTTAATCCTTAAGAAAGATTTTCTCAATACTTGGCAGGACTTTAAACCCATCAGCCTATCAACTATCTTAAATAGAATCATTTCCAAAATTTCGATAACAGATTAACCTCTATTCCGCCAAAATTTATCTCTATTTAAAAATGAGGTTTTGTTAAAAGAAGGTCTATTCATGATAACATTTTAATAACTCATGAATTAGTTCATGAGCTTAATAAGAAAGTTAGATAAGGCAATATCATTTTAAAACTTGATATGGCCAAAGCATTCAAAAAATTATATTTCAAATTCATTTTCTATGTAATGAAATGGGTTGGCTTTAATAATCAATTAATTAAGTTAGTTAAAAAAGGGATTGATAATGTCAACTATTCCATCCTTATTAATGGAGCCTCTCACGGCTACTTAAGTCTAGCAATGGTGTAAGGCAGAGTGACCTTTTATCACCCATCATTTTTATCATTGTTGAAGAATGCTTAATTAGAGGCATAAATTTACTTTTCTAATTTAATAATTTTATATATTACTCATCCGGTTTGTTTGACATATGCGGATGATATAGTTATATTTATGAATGGTGCAATCAATAATATTAAAAAATTTTAGGAATTACTTGAATACTGCCAATCCATTTATGGTTAGATCATCAAAAACCAAAAATCTTCTTGAAAGTTGGTTATGGTCAAATTGACTTCTAGCTTGATAATTGGAACAATAATCATCCTTCCATAACTCTTCCCTCTGGCAACAATGCTTGGTACCAGGGTACCAGAATTACAGAATTATGGTCCAATGGTACTTGGAATAATGACAAACTAATATAAAATGTTCTTCCCTAAGATATTAAAATAATTAATCAAATTGATATAAATCCTTCAATGGAAGACTGTATTATTTGGAAGGCTTCTCTTTCTTATCTATTTTACTTTAGAGAAACTTGGCATCACATTAGAGAAAATCACCATAAACCAACTTTATTAAGTAAAATTTTGAATAATATCACTCCTTCCAAATGTTCAATTACACTTTGGAGAATCTTTTATAACTATATATCTGTTGATCTATTATGCAAAAGATAAAATTTATATGGCTTCAAAATATCAACATTATTACAACACTGAAAACATCAATCACCTCTTTGTTTCTTGCCAAATAGCCTCAGAAGTATGAAAATACTGTTGTGGGCTATTTCGTATCTTAATTGGTCATCATATGTTATTTAAACATATTATAAATTGTTGGTTCATGTTTATTAACAAATCTGTCCATATAAAAACAGTTATCCCTCATATCATATGTTAGTCCATATGGATTACCATAACTAAAGTTAAATATAAGAATCAACATATATGTTAAGCATATTATATATTTGGTTTTAAAAATACTAATATCATTAGATTCTTTTAATCTGATTACAAATAAACATGAAAGTATAGACAATAAAATGCTAAAGAATTGGGATGCTTTAACTACTCAAAAGCCTATGTTAAACCCCCTTTTATTAATTGGATCCCCCTTGTCATCAATAAAATGAAAATGAACTATGATGGTTCTTGTCTCTCTAATGATGACTCCAGTGGTGGATTCATCATCAGAAATCATAAAGATGATTTAATCAAGTCTGAAGGCTTTTATATGGTAAAAAAACTCTTTTAATTGCTGAAACCAAAGCATTGATGGATGGTTTAATAAAATATAGGGATAACAACTATTACAATGTTGATATTGAATCGGATTTTCTCCCTCTTATTGAAATGCTCAGTTTTGGCAATTCTTTGATATCTAAATTGCTTGTTATCATATTTTAGAAATCTTATCAATCCTCAAATGACTATAAAATTCGTTCATAGATAGCAAAACTATGATGCGAACTGGATTTCAAAATGGACAACTGAGAAAAAGTTGAATTGTGAAATTTTTCATCATTATGCTCTGCTAAGATAGAAGCATTCTATTGCTAGAAAGCATGAATTTAGGATACTTGAGATTATATGATTAAAGATGTATTTTTATTAATATATTTATTCTATCTTAAATTCTTGAGCAAAGTTTATCCTGACTTTGGTTGTTGTTCTCAAGGCGTAAAGCCTCATGTTGTTGCTCTCAAGGAATGAAGTCTCATACAACTACTCTCAATGTTCTGATGTCTTTGGATGTTGTCCTCAATGGAATGAAGCCTCAAGATTATATCCTTATGACATTTTGTAGCACGAAGTTTAAGTTGAAACTCATATACGTTTAAGCTAGGGTTTAAATCCTTTAAATCATGTACTTTATTCCAAATAATTCAGACGATTTTTCTTATAACATATTTTTTTATTCAATGGAAATTTTATTGGTTGGAAAAAATATAAGTCTATGTTTTGTTTAATAGTAGCTTTAGTTTATAAATAAACAAATAGATATAATTTTTATCTTTTGTATAAGACCGTATTATTTTTTCCTACGGAGTAAGAATACAACAAAACACAACATATTTATTATTAGTTTTGGTGTACTTAGTTTTATTATTATCTTACTCTTTTTTTGTAACCTCACTTTTTATTTGCTAAAAATAATTCGAAAAAAACCCTTTGATGGTCTTATCCCACCGATATATAATTTTATTGGATTTACATTATACACGTTGCTCCTTTTGCTGAAAAAGGGTCACCGAAGAGAAAGTTCCTCAATATATCTCATGTATTAATCATTAAATACCGTATTATGATCACATCTTCAATTATCTAGGATTGGATTTAAAATTTTATATGTCGGATTCTAAAAATAAAAGCGATACATAGAGGAGACGGTATCTAATTTAAGGATTCTTTTAAAAAATCCAATCAAAAAGTAACAAATATACATCCTAAAATATATAAAAACTACGATCATACATTCATGTTTTACGGTGGAAAAATTTCGTGAAAAGTAATAATGTATGAACCTCCATTATACATCATTATTAATCTTCTGTAAAACATCAAAGCAAGGCCTACCAACGCACTGTTCTTAGAACCAAAATGGTTGTTATTTTGGTTTGGCCTTAACGTCGGCCTAACCTAAATAAACTTTACTCATGGTTGAATTCCATTTTTCAGCCTCGATCTCGGTTTGATTTTTTTGTTTAAACTTGGTTTAAAACTTATTTTCTTAGTTTCAGCTAGATTCATTTTTATTTCAGTCAGTTAGTCAATCGTATTTTATGAATACACCTAATTTTTCTTTTAGTTTATGATGGAACCGATCAATTTTATATTATCCATTAATTTTGAGTTTTCTCCCCAAACATCATACCTCATATTTATATATTTTAAAACCTCGATAATTATTTTATATAATTTCATTAAAAATAAAGTGTGAAGATAAGTGAAGTTCTTAGTTTTTGTGAACCAGTCCATATATGAATCAGAATCGATTGAGCTCAATTGAAAGAAATAAAAAAATTATGCACGATTTTAGATTCAAATTTGGGTCAAGGTTGAAGAAATAGTTTTGTGTGAGTGTGTGGCTCGAGGTTGAGAAGAGTTATGTGTGGTGTTTTCTCTAGACCAAATCAAAGATTCAATTGTGTTATGTATGCTTTGGTGGAGGCAACCAAAGCACACCGTAATTTACCTATCCGGTCACTTTCTTAAGATTAAGTCCATAATCTCAGCCCCAAAGATAATTATAGATCCAAGTCCAAAATTATTATCACAGTTCTTATTACACTGTTTATGAATTTTAAATTAAAGCTCATTCTTTAATTAACTATACAACATCTACAACTATATACGATACCATGTGAGAAGGAAACTAATCATAAAAAATTGAATAAAAATATTGAAAAATAAAATGTTTTAAAACTACTACTATTTCTTATTTCTTACTTGGTATCAGAGCAACATTTCTTAAATGGAAAACATGGATTCCCCAACCATGAGCTTAGACTCTGCGAGTCCTGGATTTCGTTTGGCTAAAACCTTATTCTCCAACAAGCACTTATAAGTGAACCAGATTAGAACCTTTAACTTTATAAGGTTAGACATGAATAATATTTTGATTTGGAAGACTGTGTTCTTATTACTTATTATAGGAAATAAGTTGAGAGGCTTTATTAATGGTGGATAAACCATATCCTCCAACGTTGATCAATGGGTTTGATGGCAATATTGTTGAAAATATTAAACATGATGATTGGATATCTACGGACTAGTAAATTATGGGGTGGATTTGCAACACCGTGACTCTAAAAGTTTCAGCCCGGTTAATGGAGGAAGAAACCTCTAAATGGATGTGGGTTGATACTGTTAGGCTTAGTGGGTCTCAAAAAATGTCTAGGATTACATATTTAAATATTAATTCCAAAGAACGAGAAAATATAATACCTCAATGGAGGAGTATCTAAGGAAAATGAAGAGTCTTCTTGATAACTTAACTATTGTTGGCTCACTTATTTCTATTAATGATCAACTTCCATAGATTTTGGCAGACTTTGACTTTGACTATAAACCTATTGTTGTAATCTTAACTTAAAAATAAGTCAATAATTTTTTGGATTACAGCTTAATCTCTTAATATTTGAGAGTAGGTTAGAGCAAGTAAAGAAGGTACAACATAATATGGAAAATCTTAGACTCAACTAACAAGAATGATAACAAAACGAACAACAACAATAATAGCTCCACGGGTTAAAACACTGACTTTATTAGAGGCTAAAGTAGAGGATACAGAGGTAGAAATAACTTCAACAATTACTTTAATGGTTACAAAATAAGAGGTAACTTTAGAGGTGGAAGGGTTAAAAAATACACCGTTACCAAGCCAACTTGCTAAATTCATGGCAAGTCTGACTGTGGTGGTGCATACTGGTACTTTAAAGATGATCCTATAGTCATGATTCAAGCACCAAATGACCATAACTAAGGTGATTTTGAACATGAAGCAATCCCAAAAGCTCATAAATAAGGTGGATGTGATAATTTCTGGTACGTAAACAGTGGTGCTAGCCACCATGTCACACAAACTTTTAGCCTATTGAGTTAGAATATTGAATATACATGTACTTAAACCTTACTGCTGGTAGTAATGAGGAGGTGGTTATTAAACACTTAGATATATCTAACATTTCTACCACAACAGGTATGACAATCAACCTAAATAATATTTTATATGTTCCTATGATATATAAAAATCTTTTATCAGTTTTCAGTAACCCTACATAATCATCTCTATCTCGAATTTCATAAATATAATATTTTATAAAAGACAAGATCACATTGAAGTTCATACTTACATGGAGAACTGAAAATAGACTTTACATGGAAGAACCACGTGTTTCTAGTTTACCTAAGCCTAAGGTGTCAAAGTGTCAGCCTAATGTTTTTAATGTTGAAGTCTTTATTTATTAAGATTTACTTATTCTTATCTAGTAATTTCAATTCCATAAGACGAGGGTGTGTAAAAAATTAGGTCATCATTCAAGCAGATTACTTTCTATTGTGTTAAGTAATATAATTTACCCAATTTATCAAGCAATGAAAAGGTTTACTTTTTGTGATACTTTTCCAATTAAGAAAGTCATATTATTACCATAATTTAATTTGTACTCACACTCAAATGATTTGCTTGATTTAATTCACTCAGATCTCTTAAGGTGAGCATCATACAATCTCAATCATGTTATATGTATTAAATTTTATTTTTGGACGACCGTACCAGGTACACCTCGTTATATATTCTAAAACATAAAAGTGAGGCAATATTTATTTTTAAAATGTTTAAAACCTTTGTGAAAAATAAATTTGATAGGAAAATCAAAATCTTTCAATCTGATTGGGGAGGGGAGCTTACATCTTTTATACATATAGTTAAGGAGTGACACTACAACTCATAACATCATGTCCTTACACTTCTGCTAAAAATGGTAGAGCATAAATGAAGTACGTGCATGGTGTTCAAACATATATGACACTTCTAGATCAATCAAAACTACCCTATAAATGTTAACCAGAGTCTTTCCTTAGTGTCGTGTATCTCATAAACATGTTACCTACACTTGTCCTAAATGATAGCAATCTCTATGAAAATATATTTCAAAGTAAACCCAACAATATATTCTTAAAGACCTTTGCATGTGATAGTTTCCCATGTTTGAGGCCTTATAAGCCTTATAAGTTCCAATATCACTCTAGTAAGTGTGTTTTTCTAGGATAAATGATGTACATAAGGTGTAAAAACTCCTTAGTTCTACTGATAAGTTTTATATATATCAAGTAATGCTATATTAAATGAGAGTGAGTTTTCCTATTTTCTAACTTTCTTTAGTACCGAGGTACCAAGATTATTACTAGTCAACTATATTCAAATGGTTTTTTTGTCTAGATATCCCAGAGTCAAGTTCGTTTTCAAAACAATCCAATGGATTTGTTCAACATACTCTTACACCCAAATCTAACACATCAACGCCTGATCCTTATCCTTATAAATAACCCTACATCAAATCAACAACAAACATTGAGCATGACACCATTTAATCTTGAAAAAATACCCACAACTTACACATAGAACCATGAAAACCAAACAATCACGGTTCAATCTTTGAAAAGAGACAACAAATAGTCATATTTCATAGATAACGACTCCATGACAAACACCTTGTTTATCCATAGAATTACCTTTTTTCTAATCTCAATAATCATATCCAACCATCTATCTCATGAAACAATAATCCTATAACAACCAACGCCAAATTAAATATATATAACCCTAAAGTTATTTACTCAAGTATCATAACTACTCATATAAAGAAGTCTAAAAAAACTACTAAGTATTATGAGGCTTCTTTTGATCCTAATTCGGTACATGTTATGAAGATTGAATATGATGCATTGGTGACTAATCATACATAGTCTCTACTAACTTGGTTCTCTACTATGAATTTTGTATGATGCAAATGGGTCTACAAAGTCAAGTATGAATCATATGGATCTATCTAGCGCCATAAGTTTAGGTTACTAGCCAAAGATTTCGACAAAATCTCAAAGATTTATTTCATTGAAACATTCAGTCTAGTGATCAAAATTTCTATAATTATGTTAATATTAACTCTGGTGGTGTCCAAAAATAAAATATGAATAAGTTGGATACAAACAACGTTTTTCTCAATGAAGTGATTATTAAGAAGGTGTTCATAGTTCAACATGATGGTTTTGAGGATCCTAAGAGGCCATCTCATTTTTATTAGCTACACAAGCTTCTCTATTGGTTGAAACATGCTTATGAGGCTGGTACTCCAAGCTTAGGGACACTTTACTCTTATAAGGGTTAAAAAATTCTTGAGCTCATTGTTCAATGCTTTTATATCTATCAAAATAGGTCATAATTATTTTAATGGTTTATTACGATGATATAAGTATCACGAGTAATCAACATATCTACTCACATGGGTTTAAACTCCATACTTTTCTCTAGAGGACATGAGAATACTATATTTTTTCTTTGGTTATGCAGTACATCACGACGGTGCTGGATTTAATTTAACACAGATGAATTACATACATGAGTTACTTGCAATAGAAATGATGTCCACTACAAATCCTTGTCCCAATCTTATACGTGTCAATCTTGTCCTTTTTTTTGCTTACGGTGAGCCACTCCTGCATTCAACCAGGTATCAAATAATATTAAGAACTTTATAGTATTTATTGCACACACATGAAGACATTGCTTATATTGTTAACAAACTAAGTCCGTTTCAGCTATATCATATGACTTTACATCTTAAAAGTGTGAAAATATTTCTTTGATACTTATCTATGAGTGCTTGGATGGATCTTCATATCAAACCAACCTATGGCCTTCAACTAATTGGATTTACTGATGTCGATTCATCTTTTTTACAGAATGACCATCCTTCTATGGGTTGGCTATTGTGTGTTTTTGGAAGATATTATAGTATCTTGGTCTTCAAAGAACAAAAATATGGTTGCTAGGTCAAGTATAACGTCTGAGTACCACGAACTTGTAAAAAAAATCTAGAAGTCATCTGGTTACGTTGTATACTCGTTGGAATTGGTTTTCTTATTTTTCGATCTCTAGTTATCTTGTATCATAACCTTAGTGCAAGCTCGCTGGCTTTTAATCCCATTTTTCATACACGTAGAAAATATATACAAAATCAATCTATATTTTTTAAGGATCAAGTGCTTCAAGGTACACTTGATATCCGTTACGTTCTCTTCTATGACCAAGTCCTGAATATTCTAACAGAACCCCTATCTTACGCCTGATTTATGTTTTTATGCGATAAACTTGGACTCGTTACTTTACCCATTTGTTTGAGAAGAGAAATAAAAAATCAAGTTTAATTGATGGAGAAACATACAAGTCATGCAAGCTTACATATGCCTATTTTGGTGAAGGTTGAAGAAAGAGAATTATGCAAGTGTGTTACTCGAAGTTGGAAAGAGTTGTGTATGGTGTTTTATTTGAACTAATCAAGGGTTCAGTTTTGTTATGAGTGTTTTGATAAAGTCCACGAAGGCACACTTTATTTCACCTATTTAATCACCTCTTAACACCAAATCTATATCAATCTCAGTCTAAAAGACAATTACATATCCACATCTAAAAAAAATACTATTAGAGTACTTATTACAACATTAGTAAATTTAAAATTACAACTCAATTATTTCCTAGTACATATTATTAAGGGATAATGTTGTAAAAATGTAGTTTTTTAGACAACTAATTGTTCAACTTTTACCGCGGTGATACACTGTATCAGTAAAATTAATCATAGAAAATAACTCTGAGAATGTTAGATTCAAAATTCTAAAAAATATTGGATTAAAAACATATTGTATGGTCTTAAAATCCATAAATATTTACAAATTAAAATAAAAAAGAATTAAACTTAAAAATATTATTTTTTTATTATATTTCCTTCGATAATTATATATCAACATTTTCTTTAATTTACTCCTCCCTCGATCTTCCTAAATAAGATAATTTATTATGCCTTTGGGAGTGAGGGTTAATAAAAAAAAACTAATTATATTTAATTTTGTAATCGTATGAAATGTTTATTTTTATTTTAGAATATCAGAAACGAAGTTGTACAATAAAATTTTATCGGTCGTAAATTGATCAAATCTACTAATCTTTGATGAAATTTTGTCTTTCTCTATATAATCCATTAACCGAGATATTTATGCACCAAATATTTGTCCTTTTATATCTAATCATTAGACTAAGATATTCAAAGCACTAAATATATCTCTTCCTCCATATTTCCATTGCACTAACAGACCTAAAGTACAGGTAGTTATGGTGTTAATTCGTGTGTTAAGTTAAATTGTTATTTAGTTTGTTTTAAAACACTTCCATGTATATTAAAAATAATTGGTATCTAACAGAGGATTCTAAATTCTCTAAACGAACTAACAGTTCGTATAATGCTAATTGTAGCTCTAAAACGAAATTAACCCTGTCTATGACATTTATGTGCGCTGGTGTAGCATTTGGCAAGCATATCCATTTTTAGGGAGAGGGTATAAAAAATCGGTTTTTTATTCGTAGTTGTTGTGTTTGTTTGATATATTATGGAAAAGATTATTGGTTTATATATTTTTTATCTATAAATAAAAGTTTGTATTATTTATAATTTCTAAAAAATTTAGATGACAAAATTAAAGATTTTTTTTTTTTTACATAGTATCCGTGCATATGTTTAGATTTTGAATTTAAGTTTTCATGTCTTCCATTGTGCCGGTGGACAATTATTTTAGTTGTTCGCCGAGAGAAAAAAAATAGAGAAAAATTTCAGTTTTCCAGATATGTTGTGTGCAGCCGTAATTAATAGACATAATCGAGAAGCAATAGGTATCGATATTTTTTCTAAATTCCGAACAGTGTGTTTGAGACATCTAATCCTTCGATCTGAACGATTGGATTGTGATTTGGTGATACGGTTCGGAAAAAAAGTGCTACTAGACTAGTGCAGATTTTTTGTTGGTAAAATCGTGGATTCAATTTTAATTTTAATTTTGGTTTTGGTTTTGATTGGAACTTTGTTTTGTATTTGGATTTTGTTTTGGATTTGGATTTGGTATTCAGATTTCGTTTGGATTTTGTTTTGGTGTTTAGATTTTGTTTGATGTTTGGATTATGTCTAATGTTTGCTTAGATCGACGTTTGTCGTTTGGATTTTGTTTGGTGTTTAGATTTTGTTTGACATTTGGATTATGTCTAACGTTTGCTAAGATCAATGTTTGTCGTTTGGATTTCGTTTTAGTGTTTAGATTTTGTTTAACGTTTCAATTTTGTCTGACATTTGCTTAGATCGATGTTTATCGTTTGGATTTCGTTTGGGTATTTGACATTTAGATGTTGTTTGGGTATTTGGAATTTAGATTTTGTTTGACGTTTGCAATCCGGTGATATGAGCTTTACTATTTGAGATTTGAATTGGAATTTAGAATTGGAAATTAGAAATTCAGAATTTCCAAGTGAAGCTTTGAGATTTAAGATTCGAGGTTTGAGATCTAATGTTTGAATTGAATATTTAGTTGAAGAAGAAGATGACGTAGAAGAAATACGAAGAAGAATACTTGAAAAAGATGCGTGGAAATGAGTACTTGAAGAAGGTTTTATCAGCAGAAGAGTTCTCTAGTGCCTCATTATTGTGTTCTCTTGCGTACCTCTTGTTTCTCAAAAAATTTGGGTCTATTCTTCTCGTTGAAGTGTTTTTGTTCCTCTTAGGTTTTTTTATTTTATTTTGATGAGCCTTGTAGGACTGGTTGTGAGCGGTGTAAAGAAAACATACGAATACGTTTTATTGGTTGAAGACAACTTGCGGATTTCTTCACACATATTATTTCAAGATGATTTTTTACGAAGGCTTTGTCAACAACGCGATTTCATTTTCTTTGTCACAAACTCTAAATGTTTATAATACATTGTGAGTTTGAATGGGGGTGTTAGAGATATTAGGCTCAATCCCATTAACTCATATGTTTTATGTATAAATAAGAGCTTATACTCAAATAATTGCTAAACTTTCTTAATAATAAAACTCTCGTAGTCTTTCTTTGTTTATCTTTTTCTATCGTATTTACTGATTTATTAGCGAAAATTTATCCCAATGACTATAAACAATATTTTGTTATTGGATGACGATATATCACAATTATTTTACCAAGTTTTGCGCTAAATTTTTAAAAATAAGAACAACATTTTGTAAAATTTATAATGGAATGTTTTTTCACAAAATAGACAATAATTATTAGGCAAAACACATACAAAACTACGATACATTGATATTTATATTTTTAGTCTATAGTTTATTTATTTCTCCAAATATTGTTTTATATAAAAATGATAATTTCATACAATTCAAAAGTGATTTATCCAAATATACGCCCTTATCCAAAAAGATACTCCACTTTACTAATTAAATATGGACATTTTTCTCAAGGCCCGTAGCTCTCGACAATAACACTGTATTATTACGTTTCCAAGATAGCACAAACATTCAAAACCGTGTAGCCACATCGTGGCCCCAAATCATTGTGCCATGGCGCCCAAGGCATAGTGTTGGTGCACTAGGCAAGGCCACCTTATCCAATTGCGAGGCTAGTCTTTGAACAACGTCTCAAAAGCATATCAAGATCATATCGTGGCCTAGTGTTGATCAGATTTGTAGTGCTTAAATGTTCAAACGCAGGCTAATTCGAGACTGTTACAGTGTGTTCAAAGCTACATAGATTGGTCTTAAATGACCACATGGGAATGTATGTTTTCACTTTCACAGTCTTTTTCACATATATATTATACAGCTACATGTATTAAATTTTGTATAGTGACCCATGAACTGTTCCGTATAGTCCTTTCTTGCTGTAAAGCCAATCATTATATATATACAATCCGCATCATACATAACAAAGTCACCTTCTATAAAGTTTATCAACTTAATTATTATGTATACATCTCTCCGTTTCTACACTTATAAACTTTGGTTTTCTATAATCACAATTGATAAGGTAAAAGATCATAAGAGAAAATAAACAAGACTAATACTTTTTTTCTTAGTCGGATTTCTTTATATTAAGCTTATTTATACTCCTCGTCATTATTATTTTTACATCAACCGTTGTTATATTGAGCGTGTCAATTTAAATACAAATCATATTTCTTAATAAATGTGAAGAATAAACTTCATCCCATAGAGGACCCCACATTGCTAACAAAGACCATAAAAGAGTGTATATAAGTGTGAGTCCACCTCAACTAGCAAGAGGTCTTTTGGGAGTACATCCAAGAGCAAATCTGTGCGCAAAACGAACAATATCTTGCTAGTCAGTGAGGTCGGTTTTTACACGCTCGCACACCAATTCTAACATGGTATCAGAGCAATATAAAGCTTAACCGCTGAAGTTCCAGCAAATTAGACAATATCTTAACTCATGCGTTTGTTTCGCGCTTCAGTTGAGTAAAATGTTAAATGTTCGGAAGTCAAATTTATGCGTATATCTAGTAGAATGTTTCCCTCTTATTTTGTATATGTTTAGTCGTTATTTTGTAATGCTTACCTATTTTGAAATTTAAATACCGCATTTCATTTTCGTTCATCAAATACTTTAATCGCCTCGTATTATCTATAATTATTTTCTTATTAGTCTTGATAGTAAACTTAAGTCTTTCGTATAATGATTTTATCATTTGTTGTCGACCGGGGTTTATGATAAATCTAAAACTCATCGTCCCTCGACATACACATGACAAGTTTATTTGGACCATCAACATAGGTTTAATCCAAATGTATCTAAGAATCATCCCTAATAGGGACCATTAAAGAGTTGTCCCCTTATAAAAATGAAAAAGTCAAGATCCACACTATATAAGGATGCAATGTAATTCAATTTCGGTTAGTAACATTAAATTGATTGCTATAATATACAAGGAAGTGATGGGATGTGTGTATGTGTGAAGCTGGCACTGCACATGAAAAGGAGAGGTATGTTTAATTTTGGTTTTTGAATAACCTTGGTGGTAAAAGCTTGGAAGGTAATAAGTTGATCCAAAAGGACACAGGCATGTGGTTGCTTTATGCATGACCTTTGTAATGCCCAGCTCCTGTTTCTATTAAATGCAGCATGTGAATAAGTGATGATACAGACATATCAGAGATTCAATTTGATTTCGCATCCACTGGGTCTCAGCCCATAGATATATACTGTATAATAGAAGAACATGAGTTTTACTCTTTTTGCCATAATTGGCAAACTAAAGCGACACTTTTGTGCAAGATTCATACTATTGCTCTTTTATTTTTCTGTTACATATACACCTCATTTCATCATAAATATTTATTATGGGATCTGGCAAATTGATGATGAATATTTATTAGGGGATCTTGCAAATTGATGATGAATATTTATTAGGGGATCTTGCAAATTGATCACAAAGCTTTTCTAGAACTCTATTTATAAGATATTTATATATTATAATCGGTCGGCAACATTTAAATTACCACGAAATAAATAATTAAAATAAAATATTACCGCCTCAAATTATAGTACGAGGTGAAATTGCGTTTTAATGGTTTTTTGGTGAAAAAAAATAAAGTCCGGAAAAAAAATTTGTTATAAAAAAAATGATGAGATTTTTCAAAAATTATACTATACCAATATAGAATTAGGCCCCGTAATAAATGAGAGAGTCATTATTTAGGAATAAACCTGAATCGAATTAGAGATATAAGAGATTACTTCAAAAAAAAATTGTTACCGTTGTGTCCGGTTAGTATTCTATTTATATTAATTTTCTTTCTCTACGCCGGGTCTATCTCTATGTCTATGTCTCTTAATTTAGGTTAATGTTTTCTTTATATTAGTATTCGACGTAGTGTATGAAATTTTTATTTTTTAATTTCCAAATAGTCCATTTTCATAACTTTTAATATCTTTTTATCTTCATAGTCGTTGTTCGACTTATAGAAGTAACATTTTATGATCTTCTTGGAGGTGGAAGTTTACGAGGCAGAGGTGGTGGAGTATTCATACGTTGTATAAAGAGCGATTTAATTCATTTAATGAATAAAAAATACGCGGAAAGAATTAAGTACAGGCGTTGAAGTTTTATCCAAGACTTCAAATGGTTCTTCTACCTCATTGGATGTAGTCTTTGTTATACTAGAAGATGATTTTCGGGATTCCATCGACTCTGAAGCTAACCTAGCCCTAAGAGGAGGGCTAATGTTCCCAGATTTGGACTCAAATAATAAAAAATAGTTCTTTCTCTATTCTCCTGACGATCTCTTTTATAATCATCATACTCATCATAGACTTGTTTGTCAAAGCTAAAGTTGTTAACTAGTGTACTATGGGGATGAAACTCCTTAACTGGTAGTGGTGGTTTTGGATACAAGTTTTTAGATGACACCAATGTAATTTTGTGACCATCCATCATCATAAAACTGTATCGATTCGTTCTACCATCATGAGTATAATTCGTATCAAATTTCCATATATATATATATCATAACAATAGATGGAAAGTGTCCATAGTAACTACACCTCACTATGTTTTATCCTTGTAATTACCAACATAAAATGTAATTAGATAATGTTTTGAAACTATTACATCGATATCCTCCATCAATCCAGACAATATATAAGGGTTTGGACGCCTTTCAGTATTCAATGTCAGTTTTTGAACAACCTCTTAAGAAAGCCTTTTAGTATAAGAGAATATATTTATGAGCTTGAATAGTAAAATTAATGATATATATATATATATATATATATATATATATATTAAGAAAATGTTTATTAAGAAAATGTTTATTTTTTAAGAATCAAGTGATTCTTCACATGAGAATTTTGGTTTATTTAATGGCCAAACATTTTAATGGGTTTTAAGCCTGAGTCCCTTACTGTTCAAAAGAATCTTATGGTCTTAGCCTTATCGATCTAAGTTTTAGTCAAAAGTCTTTAGTTACAAATATGAGACTGAAATTTGATTCATCATTTATATTTTATACCCTTATTAGCCCCCATGCCATTTGGAGAGATCTATGAATGACTATAATTTTAAAGTATTTTTCTTTAGTTGACACATTTTATTTCGTCATGTGTTGTAATTTTGTCGAACCTTGTTTATAAAGCAATATTGAAGCTAAAATTTCATGCCAAAATGGTTGTATGTCGAGCCACACTACTAAGTTTATTAAAATTGGACTCCTAAGAGTCTTGAGGTTTGATAGCCTTATATTTGTATAATTAACAATTATTATTGAACCCAAACCTTTCTTGAGAAAAAAATCTATACATTGTCGAAGGGAATATCGTACAAGTATAAGTAGCATTTATCTGTTTTCATTTACTAATAGATGCTACCTCATGAGATTCTATAGTTATAGCTGTTAGATGTTATTAAATTTTGGCCACTCATCTGCAAAAATATTTCGACTGTTTATATTAAAAAGATTAGAGGTAGTGCCATATATACATTTTTTAAAATATTGTTCTTCTTCTTCTTTTTTTATCACAATTTTTTCCTTTTTTTTTCTTTCAAACTTTTTTATGTTTTTAATTTTATTCTTTTTTTTCTATTAAATTTTGTCATGTTAACTTTCTTTTTCCATTTTATTTGATAAAGCTTGTTGTTTTTAAGTTTATCTCTCATAAAATAAGCGCATAACAAATAACATGTGCTCTGATGATGATGATACATAACAATTTGATAACCAAAATCAGATACCAGTGCTTCTTTTGGGGATATTTCCTTATACGAGTCAATTAAAAAATGGTAATTATTATGAAGGATTCATAGCTTCGTGTGAAGCCCAAATAATCATGTCCAAACCTTTGGTCATCTTGTTCCTAAAGTTAATAATCTGGAACCAGTACCACCATTTCCAATATGTGTGAATATTCCTACACTATGTGGGTCTGTTGATTTTCCTAGAAAATGCATTGATTTTGGTGACTCTTTAGCAAACCTAAAAACTGATAATTCATCTACTTCGGTTATAATGAAGACGGAATAAACTACTAATATTGCAAAGCAGGAGGATATTCTTGTGAGGATGTTTCTGAAATGCGTAGAATTGTTTTTTTTATGGAGGAAAAATATAACTATATTAAAGAAGATGATTACTTAAAGATGAAAATTGAATGGGGAATCCCTACTGGTGTTAACATTGGGTTTATAAAAATTGAAAAAACACTTACATATGCTCTTGTTGATGATATAATTATCTTTATTTCATATTTAACATTGGGTTTTGTCTCCTACTTGATAGAGACTTGCTAAAGCGCTTCAATAAGAATTTAATGTCCTCACTCATCTGGTTCATATTTGGTGAATAACTTTGACAACATCAATTATTCTTACTTGGAATATTTAGAGTAATTTTAAAATTGAATATTTTTTTTGTTATGGTCACTATTTCTGACAGAAAAATTCTTAATTTTATATTACCAAGACACACGGTACCAATATCTTCAATAATTTTCCATCTTGTGAAAAGAACTACTAGAATAAAAAAATTTGATATCTCTGGCAACTAGGAAACTAGTAAGAATTAGAGGACTTTTCGTTGTTCTCGAATCTATAGATCTAATAGTCAACATTTTTTCTTTCATTTTTATTTTTTATAATTTTTTTGAACTTTTTATTTGTTCATAAAACATTTGTATTTTGTTTTTTTGTCTATTTTTTGTGTAGAATTGGAGAAGCTTTACAAAAATCATGTCCCTTTTGCTAAATTTAATTATGAAAAACTTATTGATTATGTTAGGTGATCGTTCAATGATTATAAATCAATCATAGTGGTCGAGAAATATATACTTTGTAAATTATAGCCTAACCACTCCTCTCTTGATGCTTATACAATCTCGGGCGTGCAAGCCAAGACTAGCATCAGTGCTAGAAATCTTCCTACCATAAGATCCGCAATAATTCCCGCTTTGACTCATCCCAAAGCTCCAGAACATAAATATGATGCTACTAAAGCAAAGAATGATCATATTAATTGTTTTCCTTCGAGGAAATACTTTGTAAACCTTCTAACCTAGATAGACAAAATTTGAGTTTTTTCTACTCGGTCAATAAAAGAACAAGTTAAGTTTCCAAAAATAAAGATTTGTAGCTAGAATTTAGTCCACGTTTTTATGATCCTGCCACTAATGTCGTGAGACTTCAGTGTCGAAACCGAAGGTTAAATCTGTTTCCTCTGAAGTCATAACAAAAACTTATGTAACAAACGTATATTCCTTAGAACCTTCACCAGTTAAAGTCTTGGTTTCCACTTCTTCTTATATAAATAACAAAGTTGTTGTTATTAAGACTTATGGATGAGACCTTTAATTTATAATGAATCATCCTTCTATTACCAAAAAAAGATTTTATTAAAATTAAGGTTGGTTATCAGATTATTGAGAAAATATGTTTTCCTGTTGGGAAATGAAAATGAAAGATTGATGATGACTCTTCTGCGTCTGGTAGTTTTAAATATAATGAGTTAATTGATGATGTATTTTCAGATGAAATAATTATAAATTCTTCTACTAAGTCATTTAATCGTTCCAAGAATAGAAGACATTGAAACATGAGAATAAATATTTAGCTTAGGGGTCCAGACCTAAGATGGCCAAGACTAATGGGCTTATTGGTAACAAAAAATATTTAAAATTCTAGTCCTTACCAAGGTTAATAAAACTTCCTTAGTCCCAACAACCTTTACTAGAATTCATGATATTTTTAAAATTTCTCTTAACCACACGGCTCAAGTCTTGAGCGCACATGATATTGCAATGAAGCCATTCACATACATTTAACTAGTCAATAAATTCTGTTATTCTAAGGTGCAAGAATCCTTTTGTGGTTTTAGCTATAACTTTTCATTTAATCAAGTGCCACAAGTATTTAGTCATTTTACTACTTCATCTCCAATGATAATGCTACCAAATTATATTTCCTGTATGAAGTTTACCAAGTGGAAAACGTGGCTAGTAGTTAAAGTAAATCTCTGCTACTTGTTTGTTTATAATTTATTTATGTATATCAATTATTATTTTGTTTTACATTCATTGTTCAACCCCTTTGTGTTGGTGTATTAGTCTTGTGAGAGTCATGTTCCAACTATTTTTTATCTTCGACAATTACTTGAGGTTGTAGTAGAGCCATTTCAGAGCACCTCAGAGCTAAAAGTTGATCTTCATGCCAAATGTAAATTCAAGGAACAATTGAAGGCTAATATCTAAGATAAAGCTGAATTTAAGGCATAATTGAAAGATGATTCCCAAGATAAATCTGAAATCAAAGTACAATTGAAAGCTGAGTTCAACTTTGTGAAAGAGAAGTTGACCGTGAATGGAAGAGTTGGAAAGTGGATAAAAAATATTAAGTCTAAATCACTCATACGCTAACAGGAAAGGAAAAAATGTATCCCAAAATGAAGGTTTAAAAAGTAGATTCAACAATAACAGTAGTTGAAATAATAGAAGAAATAGTCAAAGATATGTTGCGCTTGTGAGTTGTAGAGCGATCTATGTTCCAAGGATGCAAAGTTTTTATCTTTCGTCATCTATCAAACTTTGTGCTCTAAGGTTGACCTTTGATTCCAGTGTATACACTCATTCCTAGTTTGGATCTAGCTTGCCAAATCTTTTCTTTTTAATATGGAGGAACAATATCTTGAGGACTTTGTCTCCAACTTCAAATCTTTTAAAGTGGAAGTATGAATTATACATGTTTAATATGATATTTTTGTAGTGTTCTGATTTTAGGTGAGCCTTTACCATTTTCAATTTAATGGGATCAATATATGAAATTTCTGTTACAACATCAATTTCTTCAACATTAGTTTATATTTTATATGAAAGCATACCAATTTTGATTGTAACTACTGCTTCAATTCCAAACACCAAGACAAAATATGTTTTGTTCGTTTTTGTTCTCTAGATGGTTATGTATGACCATAAAACTTCTCACTACCGTTCTTTAAAGTATTTTTATTTATGTCATATGTTATTACTCTATTTGTGACTTCCACCTGGCCATTTTCATGTAGATGAAAATAAGAAGACAATTTTTTTACATCTCTTGTTATGTACAACATTGATAGTTGATCATTTTGGAATTGTGTCCTTTTGTCTCTTTTGATGACTCTCGGAATCCTATATCTACAACATATGTTTGTCTTCAAGAAATTGAGAACCTTTTGTGGTGTTTTTTACTAATGCTTATGCTTATACCCAGTTTGAAAAGTAATCTATTGTTACCAATAAAAAGTTTCTTCCTCATAAAGTCTTTGAAAAGTCCCCTATTTTCAAGGCTCCATCTATCGAAGGGAATGAATTCTGAAATAGAATTTAATAGGATAGCTGAGACTTGTATTTTTTTGGTAATGTGTTGGAAATTATCATAAATTTTTACAAGTTTATTAACATCTTTCTTGATTATAGGCCAGTAATACCCTTGTAGTATGAACCTTCTATGGAATATCTTATAACCATATTGCACACTTTGTTCTCCCTCATAGATTAGGTCAACTATAAAAGTATCTCTTAAGGTCTGAGACATCAAAGAAAATGTTTAGTGAGTTCCTACCTATACAAAGTTTTGTATATCCACAAAATGCAAATTAACTTCATTTTTATACGGATACTTCTTATTTAATGGGATTTTTCCTTCTACAAGGCATGACCCTTGAAGCTAAAAGTTTAGACAATCATTTGTGTTGTAGTATAACTTGTGGTTTCTATTGGAGGATTATTCGTGATGCTGAATTTGCACTGGCCGAATATGCGAGAGCATTAACAGCATTAGCTACCTTTGGTACTTGTTAAAAAATCACATGTTAAAATATAAATGTTTGGTGATAATATTTTTAAGGTATTGAATTAAATTTACCTGTTAGCCTCAACCTGGTCCATATTTTTGTTGACCACAACCTGAGAGTCTCTAAAAAGATTTACCTTTCTATCCCTACATATATTGGCTAGTCGAGGAAACTATTACAACCTCACAATATTCGTCATTGTTGGAAGCTAAAGATCTAAATTTGATGACATGGTTTATAATTTCTCATGTGGGGGATATTAGTTGAATTTATAAACTACAACCTAAATTATTTTTTCCTTCATCTATTTTGACCTACCAAGTTGATTCTAGTTATTATGTTGAAGAAACTGATCTTTCTGACTGGAGCTCTATAGTGATTCTACCAATGGTTGAGCCTTAATTGTACTTATGGATTATAAATTAATGTCATAGTCTTATAAATCTATTTATAATCTAGTCAGTTTATCAGCTAAACTCGGCTTCTAAAGTACGCTTCTGAGAGGAAAGATAGGTCTTACTATGATGGTATGAGACTGGAAGGAGGCCCTCATTTTCATGGTCGCATCCACTAAGGCTAAAGTGAGTTTCTCTAGTTGTAGGTGATAAGTTATATGCAACTTGGGCACCATTATCTTTTTATGGGAAAGGTAAAGATTCATATTATAAGGTAAAGTTTAATGATTAGCTTTGAAAATGTTAGTCATTTTAGGAAAAAGTTATATTGAGAGAAGACCAATAGAATTCGGAGAAAAGAAACTAATCAATAAATGGATGCATCAGTAAAGGACTTTGCTAGTTGCATCGGCAAAAGAACAAGGCAATGCAGTCGCATGAGAGCATCGACATAGAATATATCAATGCATGAAATACACCAAATGACACACAATTGAAGATGAAAATAACTTAGAGATATTAGGATATTCGAGAAAAATGTTGAACATTACTAAATTTCCTACGACAGTAAATGGATACCATATTAATCTTCAATAATCAGTTGTAAAGGATGGTCGACACGTGTCATAACATACATGTATCATTCATCCTTAAATTTAGATTTAAAAATTACTAAACATATGAGATCCAATCATCGTAACTCATTGTAACAAGGATGGATTCATTGATTAATAACACTACTTTTGATCATTTTTATTTTTTTTTCTCTTAAGGAAACAAATTCCCTTACTAGTATGTAATGAGTTTATGCATCTAATAGAAACTTACTGACATAAGATATTGTCATGTATGTATTTCCTTATTTTGTAATTAGAAATGCACTAGCTTCATAACCCGAGACTGTCGAATATAAAAATAAAGACTTAATCGGCTTGAGATTTGTTTAAATTCTAGAAATGCCATTGACTTTTTGATGTTGTTGAAAGCTTCACTATATGTTGGATTCCAAATGGATCTCCCAACTCTTATGAATATTTTCAAGAATGGTTGGCACTTACCTAAAGATCTTAAAATAAATATGATTGGTGCAACTATCTAACCGACCAATATTTGAACTAATTTTGTGTTTTTATGAGGATTTATTGGATTTAACTTTAAAAGTTTTATGAGATTTGTACCTATATATTTTTCAATGATTGTGTGCCCTAAAAAACTTCCCATAATTTAAATTAAATGTACAATTATTTGGATTGAATTTAAGTTGATTATTATCATATTTGCAAAGGTTTCAACCAGGTTCGTCAAATGGTCTTCATCTTGGTTGTTAGTGACCAACATATCATCAATATGACCTGTAGATTTTTGCCAAGCTGAGTTAAAAGTATTTATTAACAACTTCTGGTATGTGACATCATCATTCTTCATCCCGAAAGGTCTAAGTTTATACCAATGAAGACCTTTCTTAGAGATGAAGGTTGTGTGTTCTTGATCATCTTCATGGATTGGAATTTGGTTATAACCTGATTAAGAGTCCATGAAAGATAAAATCTTATTCCGTGAGTTGTATCGACCAGTTGATAAATTCTTGGTAAATAAAATGCATCTTTTAAGTATGTTTTTTAAGTATGTGAAGTAAACGCCCATCCTCCCCTCATTATTCTTCCTTTTCACCAACAATGGGTTAGTTTTCCATATTAAGTAGTATGATATCCTGATGAGGCATACTACGCAAGGTTTATCCACCTTCTCTACTATTTCTTCAAGTTTTTATTGGGAGAAAGATCTCATTTTTCCAATTAGATTGGTCGAAACCTGCTATCTATAAATTTATTATGTCACATTACTTCACTGGGGACTCCTGTCACATCTTGGGTATTCCAAGTAAACATATCCAAGTTATTTGTCAAAACATTTACTAACGTATATCGATGTTAGTGGTATGTCTCGGCTAAGGTGAACGACTTTATCATCTTCTATTTTCATATATTATACATCTTCCCCTTGCTCAATTAAGTGTAAGGCCTCTCTAGGGGCGTCCATTTCATCAAGGACGACAATGGCTCCTTTTGGATGAAATATTTTACACATCGATGAGTTCACATAACACTTCATTGATGTTCTTTGTTGTACTTTCATAACACCAACGTTTCCATCCATTATGTATCTAAGGCACTGATGTATTGTTGATACTACAACATGAATTTAATCCAACCAAGTCTTTCCCAATAGGAACTTTTATGAAGAATGAGCATATATTATTATAAATAATATTAGAACTTATTTTTAAATTCTCATTATTCTAGAACCACATACAAATTAATATCTTCTACTATTTTGTGTTTGCCCTAATAAATTGTTAGAATCCTCTTGAATAATATTAGGGGTGCAATACCACACATTTTGTCATAACTACTTTGGTATAATTTGTTGGCTGAGCTGTCAGTGTCAATTATTACTCGATTTACCTCTACTATATCTTCTTTATTGTTATTATCACCGCGCATTTGTGTGACACCACAACTCCTCTTAACTTCTCATCGGTTAAGCCAAACATTGGGTCTGGGCTTCCTATAAAAATGAAGTGATGTGTGACCATAAAATTGAACTTCTAGATTGTCAACATGTCTTTTTGTAGACCTTTTAGAAATACCTAAAAGTAAGTTCCCTCCTGCAATTGTACAGATTCTCTATCTCGTGGGACATGGATCAAGTTATGTATCTGCTCTATCCTAAATGGAATTATTTTTAAGGTTTTCAGATATTCGACTACATTAGCAACTTTTGGTTCCTTCCTTGTTTGAGGTTGAAACCTCAGTCGTAACATATCTCGACTCAGCCAGAAGCTTCATCCGTAAAAATTTAGGAAGCATACCTTCATCAATCAAGTTCCAAACTTTACATTTTAGAGAAGTCAAGTATATTATTCTATATTTTTTTGGAACTTGCATAACTTATTCTTATCATTTTTCTCTTTGAAAGTTCTCATTTTTCATGATGCTAAAACTTGACCACATCTTTAGTTATTTTATACATTACTCTCATCTTTTTAATTAGCTTAGTCTATGGTTTTTTTTGAATCATTCTTAGTTTTGGTTACTGCTATAATTGTTATTAAATATCCCTCTCCACTTCTATCTTGAGCTCTAATTTTGGTAATATCTCAACCTTGTAGAAAATTTGGTTATGATGTGTCTGGAAGATAGAATTTCATGCCAAGAATTTGTTCAAACTTCTGCAATCGATGGAAGTTCATTAGTATTTCCTAAGGGATAGTAGTAACAGAAATAATTTGCAACTCCGTATAGACTCAATATAGTTGTCTCTTCCACCTTGACATGTTTATCCAAAAAAACTAGTAAGTCCTCAAAGTTGGTTGCCTTCTTTTTTATGATATTTCCTGCCAGAACCCAACATAATATTTTGTTTTTAAGTTACAATTGTCGCCAGATCATGAAAATCTTGCAGCAATTTCTTAGTTTCAACAAAACAATGTATGTAGTCACATTGAATCTCGTTTTGGTTTTTTCGTGCAGCGGATTATATATTTTCCCGAACCTTTGATAAATTTGGACCCTATAAATTATCCTAAAGGAGATCTACAAC
This sequence comes from Limnanthes douglasii subsp. nivea, assembly GCA_036936605.1. Taxonomy (NCBI): domain Eukaryota; kingdom Viridiplantae; phylum Streptophyta; class Magnoliopsida; order Brassicales; family Limnanthaceae; genus Limnanthes; species Limnanthes douglasii. The sequence continues at coordinate 230,957,456 of JAUPFV010000005.1, read as the reverse complement.
ATGTTGAAGCTTCAGATATAGGTTGAGTTAAGATTATTCAACCAGAATTAGAGCGGTGCTCCTCAAAGTCATAGAAAAATCTATACAGAAGACAACGTTATCTCCTCCATAGCATAACATTTCGCTACTAAATAACTTTATATAGTATTATAAGTATTATTTACCATCTTATTTATCCATATTATAAATATTGAATTTAGAAGGTAAGCCTCTATACAAAATATTTGGTGCAAAGAGAGACTCAATGTAACCAAGACTTTGGTTGACAAGATAAATTTTGATGCGATTTTGGTGCCCTTGTTTGAAGAAAATATATGTTGGTTATTGCTTCTAAATAATGTCACTATACAGTTAAAAACATATTTTACATGATTCACTAGTTCATACCCACTAAATAAATAGGTTGGTGGTGGGTGAGCACAATAAAAAAAATACGATGGTGGTGGGCCTGCACTGTAAAGGCTCGATTGCTCTGTTGGAGTAACCACTAAAGAGTTTTGTTGGGTAATGAATGGATAAATAGGGAAGTTTGGCTTAGTTGTATGATTTTTTGGTGGGACAATGGGTAAGTTTTGGATTGTTTGGTATACCGGGCGATCTTGATGGAATTATTGTAGGTTGGTTGGTTCACTATAAGAACTAGAGGAAAGCTATGTTGGCTTACTTACACCTAGTGATGCTATATTGATAACGATCTCTTAACATGAAGTTGTGACATCATCCATTTACTCAAAAGTGTCACCTCCAAGATGTTGAATTTGTTTATCATAGATGTGGTATAGTTGTGGCATTAACCTCTTCTTCAGCAGGTGCAACAGGTGCAAGTGGCACTTTATGTGCCTCTAGATCGATTCATGTGTCCAAACTTACAGATTAATGCGACATTATTCCTAGTTTTTTTGGGCTTTTTTTTTATAGTTTTTGTCGTAATTTCTTCTCTTTTTCAATGATATAATGGACTTTGAATTTTATAGTGAGGTTTTAAGAACACATTCTATATATGAATTGATTCCCAACGACGACACCAGTTTGGTGAGGTGAAGTGACGTTTAAATATTTTTTGGTGGAGAAATAAGGTTTGGAAGATGAAAGTTTATTACCAAATAAGAGTAGGCGTAGGTTGGCCGAGACTTATACGATATCAATTATACATTGGAGAAATTGGTTGAGACTTTGTTGAGGTTAAACAATTGATTTGGTTTTTATTAATGTAAAATATATTTTTAAACATTAATTATTAACTTACTCCTGAATGTAGTTATTTTATATGTTCTAGTTAATATTTCAACTTGTTGGCAATAAACTTTAAAGGTGTGTGTATTCAGATTTATATTTAAACTTTACCTTGATAAAGAATCTCATTTATATTTATAGGACACTTCATCCATAGTTTGCACATATCTCGTACAAAAATACATTGTTTTTGTACGAATTATGTGAGAATAAAGAAGTTATTGGAAGTAAATCTTTCAATTCTCGTATTCAGAATGAAAAATTAAAAGAAATCTGGTTGTTAGAGCTTTTGGTTTACTAATTCATAAAGTTATAGTGGACCTTGATCTATGTAGTGGTGTTGGTCGAAGATGACATTGAATTAAGATAGTTTCTTCCTAATAGGTTACCGTGAACCACAAGTTGGATTGAGGTAGAGTGATATCTTATTTTAGACACGAGTATATTTGTTTAATTATTATTGGATGCTGATTTTTTCTAACAATATATGTTTTTTTAGATATGATTGGTCATACGTTTGTGGATCTAAAGAATGTTATACTTTCAACATCAAATTATTTTACAAATATGATGAATTACTTTGATGCGATACTAGAATGATTAATATTAGATAATTTTGATCATTTTAAGTACTCACATTCTGAGAGATTCATTTCCCATATATAACATAGCAATACCTTGGTCTTACCAAAAGGATGATAAATGAAAAATATCACTAATGAACTTAGTTAAAAAACTTTATTTTTTTTATGGTTTTTGTTAATTATTTTTACAATGCTCATAAATGTACGTGGGATGAGGGGGGAGGGAGAAAAGTATAACGTACTAGTACAATCTCTTTGTATGAGGATATATTCATCATATGATTTTTTTGTCAATCGTTATTTAACACATGTTTTAATTTGGATCTATCTATTTTTATACGAGGAATACGAGGAACAACTCAACATATTTGACATTGATTATTTCATCCATATTTATTATGAAATGAGATTATGCTTTGGATTATAATTACATATCAAACAACAAATACACATGTAATAATAATAATAATATTTTTTTGTACATTAGATGTGAATATCGTTGTTTAATATTTTTTATTATTGTTCGATCATAACCAATAAGACGCGGAGGTTATTTCTTAATATCTTAGTGATATAGAATACAAAAACAAAACCATGTATGGTTCGAACAACATGCATTATTCTTTTTCAAGATATATGCGTCCATCCTTATTATATTGTGTTAACATTATTTCCGAATTCATATTAAACATTAAATCTTTCTCATCACAAAATATTCAAGAATCATATAATATTTTAGCACTTATCTTACATTAAATCAATTTTTTTCTATATTTAATATATAGTGAATCATTAATATTTTCCCGAGAATATGTTAAAATTGAATGACTTATTTTCATAAAGTATTTCACTTTTGTAAATGCATTGTCAACCCTATAAATTTAAAAAATCATCAATCCAAACTACTTAAAACGATTTAAGAATTTAAAAATAACCTCATATATTATAACATGCTCGACTTAATAATTTATTATTGTATTGTTCAAGTGTTTGATCTTGTTTGTATAAACAAAATATATTTATCATTGTATGGTTTTAGCCGAAATATTTGAATGTATTGTACTACTCTTGGATATTAAAAACTTCACTCATCTTTAATAAATTCGAGTTCAAGTTGGTTTCATTTACAAAATACGCGATCGCATTACAAAATTCATTAAACGCATGAAATAATTTTGCTTATATTCATTTTATAGCATATGATTTCGTTTGGAAATATATAGTTATTTTTTAATCAATTTTTTTATCAATCAACAACACCTTAGTAGCGCATGCCCATTCTCTTTTCTGATCAACCTCAAATAATCTACTATTCATGTATATCAATATTCTAGAATTTAAAAAAGAAAAAAGAAAAAAACGTGATAATAATTATGCAACCTAGATAATTTTGGATTAAAGACCCGTATGAATCTTCGTACAAGTTTAATACTAGTCGGTGCTTGAAAACAATATATCTCATAACTTTTAATCCCTAAATTCTTGTCTTATATCTTTCAATACAAAGTTTTATTTTTATTTTTCAAATAAAAAATTATATATGCACGTCATAGTATCCTTCTATCGTACAATATTTGTTTTTTTTAATATTGTGTATTCAATATTAGAAATAATAATAAACGACTGAACCTTTTTTATCCATCCAATCTTATTTTGTTTTATTGGATTTTATCTACCTAGGATATATAGATAAATGAGTTTGAATATTAAAGTTTTGGCAAGTAGACGGGGTGCGAACATATTTAATGTTTCAATCTCGTATTATTTTAAAATTATAAAAGTTTTAAATCTAATTATAACATGTCCACTAAATCTAAATATTATTTAGTAATTTATGACTTTTTATTATATTTTATATTTCAAAATTGTAAAACAATATACTGAATTATATCATGGTCATAACAGGTCAGACTTGATGAGACTGAACCACTAAAAATTAATATGATCAATTATTCAAAATAAGTCGGGGCATGTACAAAATATTTAATGGGGTGAAATAGGAGGAGCATAACAAGTTTAGGTTTAGAAATACTAGATGTGAGGAGATACATATTGTTCATTGTCTGAGTTATAGAGGCGGGTGATAAATGCATTTCATGTCATTTATTACGTTTCCATTATTCTTAAAATCGTCTCCGGTTCTCAAGTATTCGTTGTGTTTTAACGTGTTCTTCCAGAATTCTTAAATACGCTTGTGCCGCGGGTAAATTGTGATAATATTAATAAATTTGGGGTTGAAATTGAAGAAACTGGAAAATTAATGTACTTGAGGGAAATTTTGGAACAGTTGAAAAGAAAAGAAATATATTAATGCTAAAAACATATAATGAACGGTGCTTTTCCAAAGAAAAATATATTAATGCTTGAAAAAATATATTAATATTAAAAAAAAGGAAAATATATTTCGTGAGATATTGTTTAAAATATTGAATTAAGAAAAAAAATATTAAAGTGAAACACAAAAGAAAATTAATGCTGAATTAAAAAAAAATTAGAATAATGCTAGGGTTTTATTTATCTATATTGTTTAAAATATTATTTTATTTAGCATATTTCATGATTCGTATTGGAGCTTCTACTAGGTTTTTGGGCAGATTTAAGCGAGAAGAAAAGGAAAGAAGATAAAAAGGTGAGAAAAAAAAATAGAAATTGGACTCTTTTAGGGTTTCAACAGAAATTATATAAAGAGCATCCCCTCAGCAAGAAAGAAGGAGGAGAGAAGAGGATGTGCCGATTGAGTTTTTATTTCGGCATAATACAAAATAACGACGAGAGAATATAGAACAGAAATCGCAATTCGCCTCTTGTGGGTTTTGTCCGCTCAGATTATACAGGAATACAAAACAAAATTTGCTTCTGTTTTGGTTTTTCCTCTATCAACCGTTCCTGCGATATATCAAACAGAATAGAAGAGGACAAGTGGCTTTTAACTTCTTACTTTATTTTGTATAATATAGAAACGAAAAGGAGGACAAAACGCAATTTGCTATTTTTTGTTACTTTTTTTTTCTTGCAGAAGATACTAATTAAAGAATAGAAAAGGAAATTGGCGACTTTTGTTTTTCCGATCGGTAACATACAACCAGACGGCGGAAAGGAAGCAAGTGACGGCTCCTTTTGATTTCGATCGGCAGTTTACGGAGTGTTTCTGTCGGGCGATACTTACGGCTACTGTTCGGTTTAACGTTCACTAAACTCTTATTCGTTTATTTATATTCTTATTAGAGCTATGTTAACTTTTGCACCCATGATGATTCGTTCGATTATGAACTAATAGTTGTCATGGAACTCTAACGGATTTGTTTGAATAATACTTAGGGTTTGATTGCTTGATTGATTTGTGAGATACGTTTATCGGTTACCTAGTATGGTTGTGCTTATCGTTAGATACGTTGCGAACATCTAGTTTGTTAATCTTTAATGAATGCGATAGTGGATTTAAGGGTTTAGAACTTGCCATGCTAGCATAGGTTCTTGAATAATTCGTATTGTGATTGTTCATGATTCGTAATATGTCACTAACCATATCATATTACCCTATGTAATCGAAATAGATAACTTGTGCTTAAAACCAATTGTACCTCAATTCGTATAGACATATAGGATTGTCATGCAAGCGGTGTCTGCTTAACTACTATCTCTTTTGTGGCTATTTAAGTAGTTTGCTTGACGTATACTGATTTCGTGTTATCTGATTAGTAATCGTCGTTATCATACGTATTGATTAATCATATTAATACTCTGAGTAAAATAAACAATGAAGTTAGGGTTCCATGTTTTCTCTCGCATAAGTAAACTCGTTAGTTAATTTTGTTAGTTAATTTTCTTAATTATACTCATTCACCCATACTTTATTACTCGTTCAAGCATTAGTCTAATAATCATACTTTGTTGTATAAGTGAATTCTTGTCATATACACCTAGTCTTCGTGGGAACGATCTTACTTACTTATTATTTGCTACTATTTGATCGCGTATACTTGCGTGAGAAAAGGACTAACAAGTTTTTGGTACCGTTTCCGAGGACTCGGTGTTATTTGACAGTTTTATTGCTTATCATCAAGGGTCGTTATAAAACTACTTACTTGATTTGGTTACTTGCTTTTCGAGTATTTTCTTGTGGTTCAGGTACTTGAGCCTGTATTCAAACACGGTCTCAAACTAGAGCACTAGTACAAAAGGAGCTTGAAACAAGCTAAGGAACAGAAGTACTAACCTCAGATTCTGATACTAATTCTACAATGGGAGATCCAGCTCCAAAAACACTCATGGAGTACTCTCAACCAAAGATCATGGATATTTAGTCTAGCATTGTCAGACCCAATATTACGACGAATAGTTTTGAGATTAAACCTGGCACTATTCAGATGATGCAGAATTCTTGTCAGTTTGGGGGAGCTTCATCTGAGGATCCTAATATGCACATTATGACCTTCCTTGAAATCTTAATACTTTCAAGTACAACGGTGTGTCAGATGATGCCATAAGACTGAGACTTTTCCCATTTTCTCAGATAGACAAAGCTAAGAGCTGGTTACACTCTTTACCGGCAGGTTCCATCACTACTTGGGATATACTAGCACATAAATTTCTCTCAAAATTCATTCCTATGGTAACAACAGCCGCCTTGCGGAATACTATTACTCGGTTTTCTCAGTCACATGGTAAATCTTTAAGTGAAGCTTAAGAGCGTTACAAGGAGATGCTCAGGAAATGTCCTCATCATGGGATGCCTGATTGGTTAGTAATAAATTGCTTCTACAATGGTTTGGGTGCGCAAACAAGACCCATGGTCGATGCTGCATCTGGGGGAGCCTTATTAACGAAAAGTTATGAGGAGGCAGAAGAGCGCCTTGAGATGATGGCTGCTAATGAATTCCAGAACCCTTCTCATAGACTATCACAACATAAAATAGTTGGTATTCTTAACGTAGACACTGCCACTGCTATAGCAGCTCAGCTTGAAGCTCTAAACATGAAGGTGGATTCTTTGACTAAACTAGGGATATATCAGGTAGCTAGTGTGTGCGAGATATGTGCTGGAGGGCATGATACTCAGCAATGCTCTATCTTTATGGAGTCAGTGCAAATTTTGAGTAACTTTCAGATGCAGAATCAACAACTAATCTCAAACACCTATCACCCAAGAAACATAAATAATCTGAACTTCAGTTGGAGCAATAATCAACAAGGTAATCAGCATTATGGTGCTAAGCCATACACTTCTCCTGGATTTCAGCAACAAGTTCAGCAACAACAATCTCAACAGTATGCAACAAGACAACCTCAGAATCAACATCCTAGCCCTTCTCAACATTCTGTGAGAGACTCTGAATTCAAAGAGATGAAGTTAATGATTAAAAGTCTGATGGTATCTCACAATACCTTGGAATATCAGATTGGGCAGATGGCTAGTAACATGATTGTTAGACCTCAGGGAGTTCTTCCTAGCGACACAGAACATAATCCAAGTAAACAGGATGACAATGAGAAATGCCAAGCGATCACCTTGAGATCAGGAAAGGTTGCCGAGAACCCCACAGTTGAACAAAAGGGTGATTCTTCTCAAAATCAGCCCATTCTGAAAAATTATGCTCAAAATCCGCCCTAATCTGAGGTTAATTCTGATCAAGATCAGCCACCTAAAAATCCATCTCAGTCAGATGTTGAGCCTACAATCTACCCTCCTCGTTATCCGCAAAGGTTGCAGAAACAGAAGCTTGATACTCAGTTTGGGAAATTTTTGGAGGTATTCAAGAAGCTACACATCAACATAACCTTTGCTGAAGCATTAGAGAAAATGCCAAGTTATGCCAAGTTCATGTAGAAAATTCTTTCGAAAAAGCTAAAGCTTGGTGATTTTGAGACAATGGCGCTATCTGAGGAATGTAGTGCGATCTTATAACAAAAATTGCCTCCCACGCTTAAAGATTCAGGAAGCTTCACCATTCATTGTTCGATCAAAAATTTATCTTTCAGCAAATGTTTATGTGATTTGGGAGCGAGCATCAATCTGATGCCCCTATCTGTGTTTGAGAAACTTGGGCTTCCTGAGCCAAAATCGACTAACATCTCTTTGCAACTGGCTAATCGTTCTATGACATATCCTCGTGGTATCGTAGAAGATGTCTTATTAAAGGTAGACAAGCTCATCTTTCATGTTGACTTCATTATCTTGGATTTAGAAGAGGATAAAAACATCCCCATAATCATGGGAATACCATTCTTGGTTACGGACAAAAATTTGATTGATGTCCAAAAAAGGGGAGCTAACTATGAGAGTGCAAGATCAGACTGTCACTTTCAACGTTTTCAAGGCTATGTAATCCCCAACAGAGGATGAGGAATATTTCAGGTTGGATATGGTCAATTCTCTGTACAGTAATGAGTTTGATCAGTTTGTGAGTTCAAATGTTCTAGGTAGAGTTCTACATGGTGAATCTGACTTCGAAGACGAAGAGACATCCGAATGTGTTCAACTACTATAGGCAGCCCCGTATCAGAAGAGGCTCAATATTCCACACGAGTTGCTCGGATTGGGTGATCTTAAGGATTCTCAAGAAAGGCTTAAACCTTCTCTAGAAGAAGCTCCTAAACTTGAACTCAAACCACTACCAGATCATCTCAGGTATGCTTTCTTAGAAGAGTCATCTACATTACCTGTTATTATTACATCTAACCTTTTAGGTAGTGAGGTAGAAAAGCTATTGAGAGTTCTGAGGAAGTTCAAATCAGCCATTGGTTGGACCATAGCAGATATCAAGGGATGCAAGCGATCGGATTTCAAAAAACGAAAAAAAAAGTTTGATGTCACAGACAGAGACTCAACGCCGGGGCGTCAGAGATCAACACTGTTGGACGAATAGGAGAATGTTTCTTGTATCTTTTAATTTCTTGTAGTTGCATTCATCATAGTAGTTATTCATGATAGACAGTGCATCTTCATGTTAGTCATGATTATCTCTATATTCATGCCATGATCATATAGACTGTGTTTAGGATCGAGTTAGTCTATTAACATAACATTTTGTTCATGCATTTTCCATCTTTGATCCCTTGAGTTGTTGTTTCTACTTAAGTAGCCAATGATGAAAATTGTTTGGAATGACAGTAGGAATAAAATCTAATTAGGTTGCTTGTAAGTTAGCTCGCTTGATGTAGAAGCACAATTAATACACGTAGACTCATCGATTGTTTGTTTGCTAGTTACGGACACACTTGAGTATTGTTATACATAATCCTTGGTTAGGTTCGGAATCATACCTTAATCCTTTATTAGCTAATGGGTTACAAAAATATAAGTTTGGGGAAGTTGAAAGATAAATGTGCGTATGAATCAGTTAGGCGTCAAAGGCTAGTAGCCGCTCGTCGACGTACGTCCTCTCGCTGGGGGCTGCGTATTACTAGTAGTCTAGGGGTGGAATGAGATGGAGCGAAACGCACTCATTCCCGATCGCTTAAAAATTAAGGAAAAAAAGATGAAAAAAAGAAGGCCAAATTGGCTAGGATGAGCTCTTTGGTGCTCGAGTTATTAAGTTCTAGGGGACTTTGTACCTAGTGACCTAAGACTTTTCCGGCCTGGGATCCACTAACCTAAAGCTCGCTACATGGGCACCATTTTATAAGTCTTTCTGGGACCTCGTCCATTGCATGGTCAAATAAGCCTTTGTGTATCTGTATATAGAGTAAAGCATAATAAATCTTTGACAGCCCCCGGGAAATATGGATGTGCAACTTGACTATGAAGAATCTAGGTTGTATTTCGTTTCTAATCTTGTGATTATTATGATGAGAACAAGTAAGGTCCGTTAATTTGTACTAAAACCATGTCGATTGAGTTTGAGCACACACGCACACTTCCTCACTTGTATTACTAGCATTTGAGTACCTAGTTATTTCGTATTCCGAGGTCATTCCATTCGTTGAGGCATTTATGCTGAATTAGTTACGGTTACTTGTTCGGGATCATTTCATTCTTGCATTCATTTAAATTCTATTGCATTCATGCATAAATTGTTAAACCTGTTTTGCATTGCTTGAGGACAAGAAACAGTTTAAGTTTGGGGGTTTGATAAGTGCATTTCATGTCACTTATTACGCTTCCATTATTCTTAAAATCGTCGCCGATTCTCAAGTATTTGTTGTGTTTTAACGTGTTTTTCCAATACTCTTAAAGGCGCTTGTGTCGCGGGTAAATTATGATAATATTAATAAAATTTGGGGTTGAAATTGAAGAAACTGGAAAATTAATGTACTTGAGGGAAATTTTGGAACAATTGAAAAGAAAAATATATATATATATATATATATTAATGCTAAAAATATATTATGACCATTGCTTTTCCACAGAAAAATATATTAATGCTTGAAAAATATATTAATGTTGAAAAAAATGAAAATATATTTCCTAAGATATTGTTTAAAATATTGAATTAAGAAAAAAATATTAAAGTGAAGCACAAAAAGAAATTAATGCTGAATTAAGAAAAAAATATTAGACTAATGCTAGGGTTTTATTTAGTTATATTGTTTAAAATATTATTTTATTTAGCATAAATATTTCATGATTCGTATTGGGGCTTCTACCAGGTTTTTTGGCAGATTTAAGCGAGAAGAAAATGATAGAAAATAAAAAGCCCAAATAAGAAATATAGAAATTAGGCTCTTTTAGGGTCTCGGCAGAAATTATACATAGGGCAGCCTCGGCAAGAAAGAAAGAGGAGAGAAGATGGTGTGTCGATTGGGTTTTTCTTTCGGCGTAATACAAAATAACGACCAGAGATAATATAGAAGAGAAATCGCAATTGGCCTCTTTTAGGTTTTGGAATTTGTTTCTATTTTGGTTTTTCCTGCACAACAGTTCCTGCAATATATAACAAGTGGCTTTTGGCTTCTTATTTTGGTTTCGTATAATATAGAAACGAAAAGAAGGACAAAACGCAATTTGTTACTTTTTGTTACTTTTTTTGATCCTGCAGAAAATACAAATTAAAAAAGAGAAAGGCAATTGGCGACTTTTGTTTTTCCGATCGGTAACATACAACTAGACGGCGGAAAGGAAGCAAGTGATGGATGCTTTTTATTTCGATTGGCAGTTTACGGAGTGTTTCTGTTGGGCGATACTTACGGCTACTGTTCGGTTTAACGTTCTCTAAACTCTTATTCGTTTATTTATATTCTTCTTAGAGCTATGTTAACTTGTGCACCCATGATGATGATTCGTTCGATTATAAACTAATCGTTGTCATGGAACTCTAACGGATTTGTTTGAATAATATTTAGTGTTTGATTGCTTGATTGATTTGTGAGATACGTTTATCGGTTACCTAGTATGGTTGTGCTTATGGTTAGATGCGTCGCGAACATCTAGTTTGTTAATCTTTAATAAATGCGAAAGTGGATTTAAGGGTTTAGAACTTGCATGCTAGCATAGGTTCTTGAATAATTCGTATTGTGGTTGTTCATGATTCGTAATAAAACCAATTGTACCTCAATTCGTATAGATATATATGATTGTTATGCAAGCGGTGCCTGCTTAACTGCTATCTCTTTTGTGGATGTTTAAGTGGTTTGGTTTACGTATACTGAAAAGTAGCGTATATTGATTTCGTGTTATCTGATTAGTAATTGTCGTTATCATACGTATTGATTAAGTATATTAATACTCTGAGTAAAAGAAACAATAAAGTTAGGGTTCAACGTTTTCTCTCGCATAAGTAAACTCGTTAGTTAATCTCGTTAGTTAATTTGCTTAGTTATATTCATTCACCCATACTTTATTACTCGTTGAAGCATTAATCTAATAATCATACTTTGTTGCATAAGTTAATTCTTGTCATATACACATGGTCTTCGTGGGAACGATCTTACTTACTAATTACTTGCTACTATTTGACCGCGTATACTTGCGTGAGAAAAAGACTAACAGTGGGGCATAGACGACCCCAAACCTGCTCGCCCTTTATCCATATACATCACATACGTCAAAGAAAAATAGTATTCTCAAATGAATATAACGTGCAAATAGAGGATGAAGTTACATAATAGTTTAAGTTTCTATGACAATGGGAAAAACAAGTCGTATATTCTTTTATTACTACAAGAGATGTAGAGCATATAGAAATGATAAAAGGAAATGCTAAATTAGAATATTTCATCATGTATAATATAAAGTATCCAAATCTGTTGTAGCAAGTCCAATTAAAGTAATCAATTAGAATACTAGACCAACGAATAATATAATAATAATAATAATAGTAATAATAATAAATCTCTTATGGTGTTATAAATAATGTGTGAATACTGGTAAAGATTATTCTCTATGATAAAAATTGTATTCTCTATAGTAAAGAGTGCATATAGGGAGGGTCTTTTAGCTTAATGGTTTAGTATTGGGGTTTAGAAGCCCAATAAAGATTATTATCCTCGACAACGGTGAATCTAATAGGAATTATTCCAAGATTATAAAGTAAGAGAGTGATTCTGAAAAAAGAAAATGATATATACCTAATTAAGTAAAGAGAATAATTTAACACCTTCTATGCAATTAAATGAAGTTGATTTCACTTAATACAAGATCATCTCAAAATCCTTTTTCATTATCCTCACATATTCGTATCACTTTTCGAAAAATCTAATTGTAATAAAACTTGATTTAATACAATTTGAAGACATTTATTTTATTTTCTTGTATACTAATTTTTGGTTTTGAGCAGATCTTATATAAAGCCTCATATTCCTTTAGTTTTAAACGAGTTTTTAATAATATATTATTTTATCATTTGAGGTTTTAATATTTGTTACTCCTGGATTAGAGTTTCATCTATCAGGTTACTCTTGGATTAGGGTTTCATCTATCGTTGCCTCTTCTTCTATTTATGTCGTGTTATCAGGTTGTATTAGAGTCTCGGTTCCCGGTACAGAGAAGTAAGTTTCTAGAGCATGATATATTTTATTCAAGGTATAAAGAAGAGAACAACATATATGGTCATGAAGATCTCGAAGATCGTTTGGATATGCGGTGACACACCAAGAGTTTCGAAGATGATCGTGTTGACCAGTTACTAATGGAGTTAAATTGACTACCAATCATCAGATCAAGGAGAAACTTGCTTATCGAGATGTTATCTCAGGCTATAAAGAGGTTTTCAAAACCATTTTTTTATCAACTGGATAACGGGATGCTATTTTCAGGCTATGAAAAGATTTTCTAAACTATTTTTGTTCTTAACTAGATGTCTTCAATGTGAATTCGAATAAGGAACACTCGAGAAGAATTTATCTTTATTCCGATAAGGTGAACAATTATAATTCATAATCTAAAATTGAAAACTAATAATAATAATTTTGGTTGCTGACGGTGATGGTGCTATGAATTCGACAATGAATTCTTGTCAACCACGAAAGGATGATGTAGCCCATAAGCCCAAACAAAAACCTTTTTAATTTTATTTTATTTATTCAAATATTTTATATTATTCAAATCAAATATATTTGTATTAAGACTTGATTTGATTCCATTTTAAGACATTTATTTTATTTCCTTATATTCAAATTTAGGATTTTGAGCATCTTTTATATAAAGCCTCATATGCCTTACGTTTTAAATAGTTTTGAATAATATATATATATATATATATATATATATATATATATATATATATATGTTTTATCACTGAAATTTTCAGTCTTTGTTACTATTGGATTATGGTTTGATCTATCGGTTATAATTATTTTATTTCTACCGTGTTATCAGTAGATATAAGCAGATTATCAATTGAAAACAAATAAGATTTTACCTTTACCCTAGAGTAGACCGAACTCGCAAGTTCGAAAAAAATATCTCAATTAAGCAAAAATTAATCCAAAACTTAGGGTATATGATGCTTTAAATATAAAATATCAAAAACCGTAATCCCCAAATATAGAAAGTACATAAATGTCTTAAGATATTAAAAATAATAAAATAATATACAAAAATTGGGTTTTAGGCTTCCGGACAATAGAATTTAGGGCCCGAACTTCGTGATTGTCACGCTTTTGATACTCTTTGGGATCTTCAAGACGTTTGATTTAAGTACCAATTGCGCTCAATTCTGATGTTCGAGTAAAAACAGGACCTGCTTCTGGAACAACATCATTCTCCCCCCCCCCCCACCACAAAAGAAGAATTCGCCCTCGAATTCACATAATTAGCAAGATCAACAATTTGTAAATACAAACTGAATATAAATAATTTCGGCAAAAAAATTTGTGTAAGTATATTCAGTCAGTTACACCATGAAGAACAAGTAGAGCATTTTCATCATACTGAGAAGTCGGAATTACAGTGTCTGATTTCTTAGCTGCTCCAATATCTGATGTGTCTATATGAATTATGAACTCCTTCATGTTTTGCAATCCAACAATAACCTGCCAATCATGGAACTATTCCCCAACTCCCAAACAATTTTTTACTCCAATGGTTTACAAGCCCCTCCCATTATGTTTGATCCTACAACATCCATAATTAGCAACTTGCTTTTTCTAACTCTCGCATTTTTATATTCTTTTTATCTTTCTAATTTTCGTTGAAAATAACTAAGGGGATTGCTATAAAAATCCACTTTTACTCCATGAAAGTGTTTTTTCCTAATTTTCAGTATTTATAAAATTGCCACTAAGCAAAAAACTGGAAAAAAAAACCCTTAAACCTCTAATAAATTACAGCCAATGCCATTGAGGACTCCAAACTACTCTGTGTAGTTGCAAACACAATCTCAACCACAAAACCATATTTTTATCTTCTCCAAACTAACAAAAACCTCAAAACACTTAATCCATAAACTTATTTCTTCAAACATTCATAACATAACCAACATTGAGTCAAAACCAGGTCCCCTACAGACCATCATGGACACCGAAGAGGTATATTGCTTTCCACCGTATTGTTTTTTTAAATAGTGAGTTTTTTTTTTAAAAACCCATTTTTGTGTTATTCTCCATATGATGGCATCGAGATAGTGTTCGTCGCAAATAGTAGTGGTGAATAGAACACTCTCTACACAACGAAGGGAATTAAACAATGTTTTTCAACGCCTTTCTCCCCCAAGAAAATGGAGAAGTGGAGGTGACAAACATATCTATTTTATAAGGTTTGAAGAAGAACTTAACATGGGCAACATGATAATGGCCAAATTATTTGCAAGAAGTACTTTGGGCTTATCGAACAATTCCTATGAAGCTATTAAATAAACTCATTTTGCTTTAGCATATGGAATGGATGTTGTTAGCCTTGTGGAATCTACGATGTCATCTTTTAGAATAACCTAATATTCTGAACAATCCAATGATGAAGCTAAAAGAGCAAGTTTAGATTTGATTGACGAGAAAAGAGTTCGAGCTTATTTAAATGTAATCTATTATCAAACTTGTATGAGGAATAGGTACAATTTAAGGGTAAAAAGGAGGAAGTTTCAAGTAGGTGATAAAGTGTTGAGAAAAGTATTCCTGCATACCAAGTAGAAGAGCCTCAGAAAAATGGCTCCAAATTGCGAAGGGCCTTATGTGGTTGTTGAAAGGATAAAGCCAGGGTCTTATTGCCTTTGTGATAGTCAGCGAATGATGCTTCAACATCCGTGGAATATACAACATCCAAAGTTATACTGGGAATACATATGTTGTATTTTGAATTTGTTTCTTTTGATTGATTAGCACACTATTTCCTACCCTGTTGGCCCATTGAGGTTTTAACGAGGCGCTATGCACATATTCAAAATGATCAATAAAATGTATATTTGGCCAATGGTTGTTTACAAGTGTTTATATAAACTATTTTGGTAACTAATCAAAGACTGATCATCTTCGAGGTTGATCAAGAGTAAAATGTTCCAAAGTGTTGAATACACTTTTCGAAGAAACGACCATATTCGAAGTGCTACGTTCAATAACTACACTATTATGTTCGAAGTTCTATATTCAATAAACGCACAATTATGTTCGAGGTGATACGTTCAATAAATGCACTATGATGTTCAAAGTGCTACGTTCAATAAACACACTGTGATTTTCGATGTACCACGTTCATTCAATGCACTATAAAATTTGAGGGGTTTACACTATGTAATAATTATTTAAATAATTTTATTATGTTTTAATCTCG
Source organism: Limnanthes douglasii subsp. nivea (assembly GCA_036936605.1). NCBI lineage: Eukaryota > Viridiplantae > Streptophyta > Magnoliopsida > Brassicales > Limnanthaceae > Limnanthes > Limnanthes douglasii. The sequence continues at coordinate 230,941,499 of JAUPFV010000005.1, read as the reverse complement.
AATAGTTAATAAAAATAAAGGTTAAACGTAAACATAACTTAATATGAAGTATAAACAAAAACCTTTATCATTTAGAATAATTCGATGGCTATAATATTTATGGTACTAATATGACAAATACAAAAGGATAATATAAAATCAAAAGATAGTAAAATTATTCTAGATAATTCCTCTTTGGAAGATTCCTCTTCGGACGATGAACTTGGGATATGATCGAAGGCTTTGTTGGGGCGTCGTTCAACATGAATATCATTCGAGAAGCTAGAAAGGTTTATCTTAGTATATGTAGCGTGAATTTGGCGAAGAAGTGTGATGGAATTATCTTCTTTGCCATTGTTGATAGCTGCCAACATATCCTTGGTACATTCATCTTCTGCAGCAATGACAACAACTTGTTTTTCCTTCTCAAAATCGGTTTTCAGTGTGGCTATCTCATTGGTCAATTTTTATTTTCTGCTTCGCTTTTGGTAAGAGAAGTCTGAAGATCATCAAATTTCTTATTTTCAACACTTTAGTCCTCATGGTGTTTAGTTTTGAGTCAATCTATCTCTTCTTGATGCAGAGTGTTTAGATTCCCTTTCTCAATTTGGTGTTGTTCTTATAAATGCCTTTTGACAAATAGAGGTCCTTGGATAAGCTCAAACCATGCCATTTTGAATCCTTGAAATCGATTTAGTATATGTCACAAAAAATTTCCCTCAACTGTTTCTCAGCTTCGGCAATTCCTTTGTAGCAAACCATATCTTTGGCCATTCGTTTTAGATGATTTTGAGAGGCTTTATTTCTTAAGTAAGCGTTTTTCTGCGGTATTAAGATCGGAAAAGGGTTGAACTGCAACAAGGACGTCTGGGTTTGGTGTAATAGGAGGAAAAACCACTGGGCTACGCCAAGAAATAAGATCTAAAGATGTAGTAGGAGTAGTAGGAACAATGATTTCAGGAGATGCTGCGTCAGAGGTAGAGGGTGTGGATCTTCTACCAAACTTATGTAGGTGAGTTTGAACCTCTTGAATGATAGGATCCTCTTCTCCAGCAAGTTCTTGTGATTCATTGAAGTTTATGAAACTGTCGGGATCAAAGTGATCATCACTTTGATTATCCTTTACAACAATTGTTTCCTTTTGTTGATTGGCAACATCTTCACCAATGGTTTGATTTTCCTTTTGAGGACTTTACTAATTCTCTGCAGCTGTAACTCCGTCATCATCAGATACTATCTATTTAATGGCCGAAACTGTCTTTTTCTTCCCTTTCCTTTTGGGAATGTTCATAGTGGAACTTTTATTTTTCGAAAGTGTGATTTCCTTTGTTTTTCTTTTTTAACTTTTAGGCTTTAGATTTATTGAAGGGCTAGCACCAGATGTACTCGCTGCCTTTTTTATTATTTTTCTTTTTTTTCTTTTGAGGAAGGTGGCTACCTGATCTGTTGCAGATGGGTAATAATACTTTACAGTTGGGATGGACCAACCTTTTAACAACTTGTCGAGGGTTGGTTTGCTCCATTAAATTTTCAAGAGAAAAGGCTCCAGGTGTGATCGGAAATACGTGATTGTTGAGGAAATTGATAGGTTGGAAGGCTGTGTGGAAAGCATTGTTCCATTCCGCCTCAGCCCAAACGGCAAGTTTAATTAATGTTTCTTTGGCTCTTGCTTGACGAATGGCGTAACACCTCAGAATTTATGATAAGAACTTATAAGTTGAGAGTGAATAAGGGTAACAACAATAAAAAAATTAATTTAGAAGAATAATATTACAATACATACGGCTACTCCTCCAGACGAGGTTCAATATCGATCGATTGGCTTCAGATATTTCTTTACCGTTTCCCATGCTCCTGAGATGCAGATGAATTTTTGCTTCCAAAACTTCTCCGCTTCCTAAAGGTCATAGATGATTTTTAGGTCATTGTCTAATGTAAGATAGTAAAATTGAAGTTTTGGTACCTTGGACAATTTGGTCAAAGATATGAAATCATTGATGTTGATCGAAATATTTGACAAACGGGAGGCCATGATTACAGAAAGAAGTGTGAACCATTGATTTGGTGTCACTTGGGTTGTACATAGAAGAGTTCGAAGTAGTCGACTATCATAGGATCTAGTGTGAACCGAAGACCCAGTTGATGATTTGTAGTCTAAGGGCGTTTCTCCTTTTTTGGGAAGACGAATTGTAATATTGCCTCCCATTCCCCATTACTTCTTCAAATCCGAGCTTGGCCCTTTTCGAAGTATATGTATGAAACACTTTTTAAGGCTACAATATAATATGTGTCAAGAGATCTTAAATTTTCACCAATTGTTCTTCTTTCCTCAGTGGATATAGTAATTAGAGCTTTCCTTTTCCTTGGTTTGCGGATCTTTTCCTGTGTGGTATTCTCTGATTCCTTCAAGGTTTCCTTATCAGTATCAACATCATTGTTTAACTGAGTAACATCGGAATTGACCTCTGCTTCTGATAGAGGGATGAATATCTATGGATATATTTCGATTCATTTAGAACAAATAGTGGTATAACATAATGATCGGTTTACTTTGGATTATGAAAGAGGAAGTTATCATTGATTTTGACTAGATTCGAAGTTAGTTAGTTCTCATTCATTTACTAACATGAGAACTAAGGGGGCTACTAATAAGGAAATGGATATTCAGGGACTAAAGTGTAAATAATAAAGCATTATGTAACATATGGTATTAGAAGAGGAGTTCAGAATTATGTATTTCATTTAAGGACTAAAATGCAATTTACCCTTTTTATGTAACTTGTTTTAGTTTTAAGCTAAGTCTTTGCGCCTCTATATAAAGGCCAAAGCTGAACTAATAAAGGGGTTGGAAATCTGAGTTAGAAGACTTGTGTACTTTGATTTTTTCTCTCCGAAATCTATTTATTTTGCTAAACACTTTACCTCTCTAGTTAGAAGACTTGTGTACTTTGATTTTGTCTCTCCAGAATCTATTTATTTCTCTAAAAATTCTACCTCTCTAGTTTACCAAAGTGATTCCAAGTAGTCAAACTCACCAATGACGAGTATAGCTTAGACTTGATGACCGAGTGGGTCAAAAATACTGGGAATTCGTAATGTTTCTTGATTAACATAACATCTACAGAGCAGGAGAAAATAGGGAGAATACCGATAGTAAATTATTGGTGCGAGCAATCTAGTATATTTAAGTCGGCTGTTAGAGAGTGTGACTGTAAGTGTAAGGCTACCAGTAGCAAAAAAATTAATTACCCTTTTCATTTGTTAAGCAGTCCGGTAAAAAGTGATAATAAGTGGGTTCTAAGTGTTCTTTCCAGCAAGCACAACCATGGACCGCCTAAGTATTGCCAAGGAAATTTCCACTGGTCCAGGTTAACACCAAAGGAAAGAGAGCTCGTCAATGTTTTGGCGGTGAATGGAATAACTCCCTGAAAAATATTTTGTGTTTTAAAGAAAGGTCGATCAGGAGAATGCGTCAAATATCCATCACGTATACATTCACCGTCAAAGAACTAAGATAGTTAGAAACGGTGGTCGTTCCCAAATGCAATGCTTGTTAGCTAAATTACAACTTCACAAGTACAAGTATTGGGAACGGAAGACCAACGATGGCTCGACCGTGATAACCGATTTGTTTTTCCCACACCCGCTTAGTACTGACTTACTACAGACCTTCCTCGCTTGTTAATCATGAATATGACATAGAAAGTTATTAGTTATGGGATTCTTTTGTTCGAAGTATTCGGGGTAACATCGACCAACAAAATATGTTGCATTGGTTTCACATTTATAGGGAAAGAAAATAAATCAACTATGAAGGGTTATTGGGATTCTTGAAAACAGTAATTGAGGAGAATGATTGTGAATTACCTTGTGTTATAATAACGGACTGTGAACTTGCTTTAATGAATAGCATAGAAAAAATATTACTAAGTGCGAGTCACTGTTATGCGAGTGACATATCAATAAGAATGTTAATAGGAAAACCAAAAGGATGTTTAAAGACGGCAATGTGTTTAACAACTTTTTGGAGGCTTGGAATGACGTTGTTTCATCCACTACCATTTACATGATGAATGAGAGTTGGCTAAGATGCGGTCGGTGTTCAAAAAACATGATAAGACGGTCGAATATGTCGTAAACTCGTAGATTACGCTTTATAAAGAGAGATTCGTTCATTCATATACTAACAAAATCATGCATTTCAATAATCACACCTCTAATAGGGCAGAAACTTTGCATGCTACGTTGGAATAATATACACGGTCAAGCCTATTAAATTCTGATGGATTTTAGGAGAAATTACATGGTTTTTTGACGATGCAACATTCAACCATAAAAAAATCGATGGAGCTTAGCAAGTGTCGTCTGATTCACAAATTTCAAAATTTCAAACTTTTCAAATTTTTAGGGGGGTACGTATCACCTATTGCATTGGCGATAGTATACGATAACTATGTTGATAAAAGCGGAGGTGATAAATCTTCATGCATTTGAATCGATCATACGATCCAAGGTTTGTCGTGTACCCACGAACTAAAAGAAATCTGAATAGCGGACAGGTATGTACCTACTCTAATACTTGACGAGCATTGGAAGAGACTGGATATCGTCCTCCGAGTTAAACTAACCGGCGAAGGAGAGGTGAAAGTTAATTCTAAAAATTTAAATGCTAAACTTGAAGAGTTTGATGTTTACGAACAAAAGCTTTTGCTTAAAAAAATTCAACGCATTTGGATCCCTCGACGTCACTTCGTTGCAAACCCATCCAAAAGGTTAAAACCCTCGGTAGAACTCCCGAACGTGTCAGAGGTCACGGATGTGGTCGCTAGAAATGTAGCAAACTCCAACATGGTTATTCTACGAAAAAGGATTCTTACTATCACGATTACGTTGAACAAGAATGGTTAGAGTCTCACGATAGTGCCAAAACTCCAAAAATAGTAACATTCGTCGCAATTTTGGTAACCCCGATCGGCATTTTTGGTGGCACCACACGAACACTCGCTTCACATACTCGTACTAATTCCGAAGTAAAACCGCTGAAAACAAAACAAGAACGGGTTACATGCGTAGGTTTAGAAACTCTTATTGCGTCGAATAACATTACCGTTATACCGTCATTTCTGGTTAAACCAATTCCTTTGATGTTGTCCAACCTACCAGACTCGAGGTATTCGAAAAGAATACCTCAATTTATGCGTCTTTTCATAAGCCAAATTACAAACATGATGCCCGACGGTAATTTTGGTTTTAGATCCATCGCACACGGTATGATCGGTTACAAAATGGTTAGAGAAGCCATGATTCACGAGCAAAAGATGTATCAAGAGTTTTACAAGCGTGTCATTTATCATGAAGATAATAGTGAAATCGATAAAGAGTTACACCGGTTGAGTCATAATAAACCAATGTACTAATCAAAAATTAGATGTCGTTACCTAGTTGCGGAAAACTAGTCGCGACAATATTCAATTGTGTTTTCTATTACCTATCTACCAGTGGATGTACGACTTACTTACCGGTGAAAATGCACCACCAAATTATGGTTCTAGAAAAGAGTCCAATGTCACATTTTTTAATACAAACCATTTTGTTCACTTAAGTAAACAAATTTTAACTTTAGAAGTATTTAGTTATTTATTATCTAAATGCAAACTTAATCTAAATATCAAATTGTAGGTCGATTTGGTTCAAGGTTCACCTTTACCGACTATAGATCCAACGTGGATGTACAATTAATCAATCCCCTTGATATATAGAATTTCGTATTTTTTCACGACTACAAAATCCCACGCCGACATACAATCTATAAAATATGATCAACTCGTAGTTGACTTAACCAAAAACTTCTAATTGTATTTATGTTGTAACTTTTGAATTAAATCGGAATTAGTTGTTGTTTTGTGGTTTTGTGTTGTAAACTATTTAAGTTATGTATTAAACAAGTATTAGACTTGTAGTGGCATTGATCCATGCATTATTAAAATGTTGTTTAAATTGTTATTTTTTTAAAATCTTTGTTGAACCAATCCACCTTGTGTTTGGCGTATGGATACAACCTCACGCCAACAGTTGGCGTCAAGATACATAATCACGCCAACCATTGGCGTGAAACTGGCATCCCATGCCATATTGTGGTGTGAGAGGAGGGTCACCACATCATCTCTTGGCATTGACCGTCATTGTGGTAAACTAAGACAAAGGAAACCTTAAGACTATGGCATATTGTCGGCAGTGCACAGAAGAATGGAGGCACCTTTCGTCGTGCATTGTCGTCAATATGTCAGATTTTAAAATAATAATTTATACTTCTTTTTTTTATTATTATTACTATAATTATTGTTATTATTAATATTATAACTATAATCATGGTTATTAATATTATTATTATATTATTATATTATTATTATTTAATATTATAATATTAAAAGTTTTTTAGAATTATGCGAATTGTAAGAATTAAGATAAACAAATTTCAATTGATCAGTAATTTTCAAAATGATACATTTGTGACATAATATAAATTTAAAATAACCTCACAACAAGATGAGATTAACAACGACAATACATAATGCAATATAAGTTAGAAGTCGAAATCGTATCTCATGTTCTCCTCAACCCTTCTGAAGTTCGTAATGTAATCCTATTTCTCAGCAATCCTATCCTCGAGGTATACTACTAAATCTATAATAATGAGATCTGTAATTCTCATGTTCCACACTGCAATTGCTTCACGCTTGACTTTGTGGGACATGTAAAACAAACGTTGCAATGGTTCAGATTTCACACGATTGTACCTGTTTTTTATTTCATCACGAGTGCGCAGAATTGGATTTGGAGCTCCGGATCGGCCATAATCATAAAACATCCTACAAAGTACTTGATTGAAAAAACATTAGTCGTATCACAAGACATTGTTAACGTAACAAACTTGACAGCCTCTAAATACTGGTAGTCTTCATTTACATTAAAATCCATACCTAAGCCTCTTATGTGTTTTTTTAGGGCAATAAGGTTTGGTGGGTGAATGATTAAGAATAGTTCATCTTCCTTTTATAGGAAGATCTTACTTTAACGGGAAAGTAAGTTTGGCGAGAATTATGCTATGTCTGGTTGAATAGTTGGTGGGAAATAATCTAAGGCAAGAAATTAACTTCACAGAGTAATTTTGTTTTTCACTACTAAAATAACACCCGCCAATATTTTCACCACTAAAAAAATATCCGCCAATAATTTTAACCCCCTTTAAATAACCCTTCGTACGTGTAGTTTGTAGATGTAAATCAAACTTTCAAAATTTAAGAATAAGTTCAAATAGCTTTAGTATGAATTGGAATGTGGATGAAGACCATCACGCGCTTCAAGTGGTCAACTACGTTAGCAGAACAATATCCGACGAAACCACTGACTGTTTTTTCGAGGAAGTGTTGTACAAAATGTATTTTGACTACGGAAATCTTGGATTTACAAACCCTCATACTCACAGATGTGAAGAAGTCACATCCAGGTACAATGAACTTAAATCTGAACCAATGCTTATGATGTCTGACTTGTCTTACATTTTATGCGAAGAGGCATCACAAGTGTGGCATTTGAAAATTACTGATTGGATTTCGAAAGACATGATTGTTTATTTAAAGAATAACATTGCTGAAAAAGAGGATCCAATAGCTAATTGCTCACCGGTTGAGGATAGCCGAGGATATGATTTTGACTAATTGGTGTTTTTGTACTATGTATTTCTAATGTCAATCTCAACTAATAATATTTTGAGATTTTTTAACTTAGTCGGTATGAAAATTTAAGATATTTGTGTCATTTTATGCTTCTTGTAATGTTTATAGTATGTAATTTACAAATTTTAAATTAAATAAGTCTATTAGTACCGCAAAAAAGTATAAAAATTCTCATAAACTAGAATATCTCACTGCATATAAAAAAGTTAGAGAGTAAACAACACATTAGTAAATATAAAAATGTGTTACAATAACGAAAAAGATACACAATTTGTTCTTACAGAAAATATATAAAAATAAAAAACCCTATATCCAAATAAACACGAGCGTCAAACAACTCAGAAAAATGTAATGTCTAAGCAAATCTTTTGTCGATAAAAGAAACCTCCTCCTACGCTACAACTAAACGATTAAAATCACAATCAAACACACCAACTCCAGGAAAAAACGAGTACCTACGCATACCGGCGCGCAAATGGCTTATGATAGCTTCGTCCCGATCCTCGTACACATAGTTATCAAGCTGGTATATGGAAGTGTTGATTAGGTTGAACCAGCTAAACTTCTGGTGGAGCAGAAGATAATCAGGAGTAGAAAAAGACTCTATATCGTCTCTAATTATATCTCCCCTAAAAAAATCCTCTAACAGGTAATATCGCCAGTTCACCCAATACTCCACATCGAATGCATACACCATCGTCTTCGGTTTTCTTTTGGAATTTGACTGCATCTTCAGAAAGGGATATGGGATAAGCCTCTGAACACGAACAAACTGCCTCAATACCCGTTCCAGATAGTATTCCTGCAAGCGTTCTAAACTAGAAATAACCCAAGTTGATGCCCTTGAATTTCTCAACCTCCTTCACGAAACTCACCTCGTGAATCCCAAGCAGTTCAGCACCCTCATGCATGGCCAACGACTTGTCATAAATAACAGGTAAAACAACAACTTCACCATCTAATGTGAGTCCCAATATAGTGTGCACCTCATCAAGGGTGATCGTCATCTCACCGAAAGAAAAGTAGAAACTGTCTGTTTCCATATGCCACCGCTCCAAAAAATACCTACGTGATGTTGGAGTGCGTATGCATGTGAGAACAGCTCGATCAATCTGCCCAAAGGCGTGCCATCAAGTACGACGCAAGCCCTACTATGAGATGTCAAACTCCAACATTTATGGCTGCGATAATGGGCGTATAGCCGCATCTCGCGCTCCTGAAAATATTTTTCTTAAGCACTAAAATATCAACTACAAATGTAAATATTATATATCCCTACCAAAGGTAGTAGTAAGGTTGGGAGGTGAACGTCTCGTCAAATAGCGAAGGTAGTATGGGGGGGAGAGGAGCTCTAGGTTGTCCTATAGGTGCGCTAGGAGCACGTCGCCCACAGGCAGCAGAACCAGAACTGGATCCTAAAGCATGAGGTCCCAAAACAATGGGTAGCTCCCCCATCAGAACGCATAATCGGCTAGTAACTCGTGCTTGCTACCTGTCTGTTTTTTTATCCAATTCGTTACTCTCTTCGTCCGAGAGCCATCACCAGACCCGGAAGCATCTACTGGATTCATAACCTGAAATAAAAAAAAAGAAGAAATGTCAAGGCTTGCTTGAAATATAATCAACACCAACAAACAAAATTAAACTGGTCTTGGAATATTTTGATGACTGGAGCGACCCATGGTAGTGGTATGGAACCGGAGCATAGGCGTACGCCAATTTGATGGCGGAGGCCTATGCTCTAACGACATGCGTATGACGCAGGAGCATAGGCGTACGCCAATTTGATGGCATAGACCTATCCTCCAACGCCATACGTATGGCGTGGTGCTGGGTTCTCATGCCATATGTATGGTGTGGGAGCATATGTGTACGCCATCAGTTTGACGTACCCAAATTCTCCCACGCCAAGGTGTTCTTCGCCAATCGCTGGTGAAAAACACCTGCGCCAGAATGATACTTGTAGATAATGAAACAACTATAACCCTAATAAATTCCGCGATGAAGTGTGACAACCCTAAACTACAACGCGATAAACAAATATAACTCTAAACACATACACTATAATGTTGTTTTGATACTCGATTGAAGGTTTTGTTCGGTTAAACCTTGCTCTTGCTCGACGCCTGCTCGATTCTAGGAACAGCTGTTGTGTGTAGGTAGGTCTGGGTAGCGATTGTTATCTGTCGAACGAGGTGAGGTAAGTCAGCTGGCTTTGGGGCTAACGAACGGTTGGTTGGTGTATGTGGGTAGGCCTGGGTAAGGTAAGGGAGACAGGCGGCTCTGACGGGTGGGTAAGGTGAGGTTTTTTTTTTTAATTTTGTTCTCTTAGTTTAATTAATTTAGTTTTTTTTTAAGTTTAGTTTTAATTAATTTATTAAAAGTGGTTTAAATTATATCAAGTTTTCATTAATTTAGTTAACTTTAATTACTTTAGTTGATAATGTAGGTTTTATAAGTTTTCTTTAGTTTAGGTTGTTGGGAAAAAAAGATTTTTTAAGAAAGAATAGAGAGAAAATAATATTTTTTTTCAGAAATTATGACAACTTCTATGATTAATTTATTTTATTTAAAGGATTTCGTGAAGGGTGAATTATTAAAAGATTAACTTCAATGAGTAATTTTGAAAATTCAAAACAAGCGATTCAGAGAGTAAACTAGTTTTTTTTAGAAATTCCCAATAACTAAACTCTTTGAATAATCAGAGATTATTTCAGCTTTTATATCATTCAGAGTCTCCACAACCATATTATCTTTATCATGAACTTCCACACTAAGCTTTTCGCTAGCCATTGCACAAATAAGTTCAATTTTATCTAAAACTCTGCCAAATTCTAATTAAAAATCTAATTTTGTTTCTTGTTAAAAAGTAATTTTCCCATTTATCTTACCATACAACTCATTCGTATTCTTAACCGAATGATTCATTTTAATTTTTTATCCTAATTTTTTCTTCTTAGAACCACGTTTATAAAAATCACCCACCATATAGTTTCTATTTTTCTACATTAGAAAGTGGAACAAATGAACTGTGATTGTTTACCTTATCAGAATAAGGATAAATTATTCTCAGTTGTTCTTTCTTCCGATTCACCAATTTTATAGAGATATTTGACCCAAAATAATCGTTATCATACTTTTTCTTGTCAAATACGTCATTCTTCATCGGTTCATCCCATTTATAAGTAAGACTATTGTTAGATTTTCTAGGGGGGTTTTCATTTTCAAATTAAATGGTAAAAATACAGCCCTAACTTAATTCACAAACTTAACCCAAGTTGGTATTTTCGGTTTACCTTGTCTCGAGCGAGTTTGATTCATTTTTTGCTACCATGATGCAGCCCAACCGTGAAACTTTCTCGCGACTAACTTGACTCCCTTATCATTCTAAAAATCGACGAAGTCCAAAACTTCTCCCACTGATGCAATCCAATCTAGAAAATCTTTCGGTTGAGGAACCCCATGGAATTCTGAAATCTCACGTTTGAACCATGATTTCCATCGGTTTCTTGTGTTCTGATTGAAATCACGATCTATAATATTTTTTGAAGGCATGTTCGCGATGATTTTGTGGAGGAACACGGCCTATGCGCTCCTCTCTCGTCAGAGAAATATGATTTTGACCACGTTGTGGTCTTCTTCAGAACCCAATAGTAGGTTGCTCGACCTTGGAGCTTGAAATTTGGTTCTCATCCTCTGCATCACTTCTTGCATTTACTTCATATGATCTTCTAGTGTACTTATCTACTCTCTAATTTCTTGGAATTTTCTAATGTTGGCATGCCCCATCAAGCCGACACGATCCAGATCTTCTCGAATGTAGATCTTAGTGATTAGCATGACATTCTTCCAATTATCTCTTCGCGGTGGCATAAATCTCATGTAGTAGGAATATGTTGCTCTGATACCAAGATGATATAGGCAGAATATCAATTGAAAACAAAGCAGATCGAACCCTTACTCTAGAGTAGTCAGAATTTGCAAGTTCAAAAAAATATCTCAATTAAACAAAAACTAATAAACACATTTGGGTATAGGATGCTTTGAATAGCAAATATCCAAAACCATAATCCCCAAATATAGAAATTACATAAATGTCTTAAAATATTAAAAATTAATAAAAAATATAAAAAAATTGGTTTTAGGGCTTCTAAACAATGGAATTTAGGGGTTGAACTTCGTGACAAGTAATGTCATGCTTTTGATACTTGTTGGGCTCGTCCAGACATTCGATTTAGTACCAATATCGCCATGTTCTGATATGCGAGTGAAAAACAATATATGTTTTTACACACTATCAAAAGATCCTCAACCATCTTTTTTAGCAATATCAAAGAAGAAATCTCATAGACTTTTATTGCATACATAGATGTTGCGCAGGGGAAATAATATCTAACAGTAATTCCTTAATCCTATATTATTTTTATTTATACATCTTAGACGAATTAGATTTATAGATTAAAATCATGGTGTGGATACTCTCGAGTAATTAAGTATGTTCTAACAAGTTTTATTAGAGCCGACTATTATTCCTTTTTGTGTAAGAATGAGAGGTGTGAAATTAAGTCTCATGTAAATTAATTTGTTTAAATTGATTTAGTTCGATGAGAAACCCTCTATTTTTATGTTTATAATTTTTTTTATTTTAGAGACTTATGCATTTGTTAGTGGTAAAATAATGTAGAATTACATGTTAAGGGCTTGGTTGGTTCGATTGAGGACACGTAAATGTCTATGTGTTGTTGTATGTTTATGTGTATGTTCGATTTTCAGAGTTTTAGGACGAACCCTAATTTATAAAAATTTGGGGTTGTCATTTTTTTTACAAAACCAGCGAGTTCATCATAAGAAAGGGTTAGTTATCGGGGTGAACTCGTTTTAGGTGTAGGTTAGCGTGATCACCCTTGATGTGGCCGTGACGAATTTGTATCAGAGCTGAGATTTTTTTTTTCGGTTTTAGGCGTATGAGTTCAGCAGGTCATAACTTAGCGCTCGATTATCTGAATCAGGTTATTTTTTTATTTCAACTAAAAATGAAGTATATGTAATTTTGTTTTTTATGCCTCACATGTGGTTATTGCATGAAACCCCATGTAGAGGTGCACCTAGCTAATTCATAGATTTTGATGTCATATGTATATATGTATGTATGCATGTTTATAGGATGATTAATTCATTTTAGTTACACATGTATGATGGAAAAACATGGAGCTCTTGATTTTTATAGCGTGTTTGGCACGTTTAGGTTGCTGACTATGTTATTTGTAAGCCATAATTGGGTGTTGTGCTAAGTGTTTATGGTTTTACACTTATGTATCTCCATTATATGAGCATTAGCGAAACATTTAGTACTGAAAATATATTGTTACAAGTTGAGAGGCTTAAATCGTTGATTCGTCCCTCGACTATCATGTTTTCTGCCATTTAGCCCCTCGACAAAAAAATCACGGATGAGGATCCCTTAACTATCAAAAACCACGCGTCGGGACTGAAATTATAGTTTTTTGATAGTCAAGGGATCCTCTCCCGTGATTTTTTTGTCGAGGGACTAAATGGCAGAAAACGTGATAGTCGAGGGACGAATCAGCGATTTAAGCCCATGATGAGATGTAATACCCATTATTGTTGGCACTTGGACTCTAGGATGTATGAGGTGAAGTCTTACAGGCCGAGGGATTGTTTTGTTTCAAATACATAGAATTTGACTCGCATTAATCTCCCTTTAGATGTCTAAGCACTTGACGAGATATATCACATCTCTGAACTACTTTTTCCACTCATAGAGTATTTTGTGCGACAAATTTCAGTAAGTAAGATAGATATCCGCTCACGTTGGTATGAATTAATATGCGAGCATCTAGATGCTCATTCTTTGAGACTGATTGACGGACCTGATATCCCACCCGTGCGAGAAATGTCAGACAAGTCATGAAATAAACTGATTTTGAGGCCTAAAAACTTAGGAAACAATTATTGTGTGTGTATCAAACCCTTACTGAAGACTCCCTCATATATTTCTCGATCTTGAGCACATGTTGCATGAAGCAATTGATGTGTTTACATACACCATACTCATGTATAACTGAGTTTCAAATGTTGAAAGGTTTATTCAGTTACCATGAATTAGTGAACTATGTCCCATACAGAAGGTTTGGATAATTTTGAGATATAACGTAAAACCTATACTAAAGTAGTGACTAGAGAGGTACTTTATAGTGCGGTAGCGCCTACAGACTTCGCTAATGATTATGATGAGTGTGATACATATGAATCACCTTTGAGACCATCCAACGTGATAAAGTCCATCCAATTTTTATGATATATGCGATGATTAAGTTTAAGAGTTGTGAGTATAAAATATAATTATACCTTAGATGACCTATTTCAAATTATTCAGATAGAATGGAAATAAAAATATATTTATTCGGTAAGAACATCAGGATGTCTATCAGAGTATGGTATATTTATTCGGTAACAACAATGATACTCTATGAATTTAAAAAAGCATATCATGGAATATTTTCTATACATTTGTAAATGTTATTGCGAAAATTTAGGAATTTTACTACTTTAGTTCTTTAGTTTTAGCTTGGATGAATCTGGAATTAATGAAAATCAAGCATTCATTTAAAGGAAAGGGTAAACATTTATGAGAAACTCTAAGTAAAACGTAAGTTTTCAGACTTAAAATTCGGAAAATCAATCCCTAATTCGTAGCAAAAATAGGATTTTTGATTTTTGGTGTTCACAACGAGTGTGAAAAACTAGCATGACTAGCTGACTTTTGAAGGCCACATCTTGGTCACAAGTTATCCGATTTAGGTGATTTTTTTTTGCTTCTACCTAAACTTTAGAGATATGCATGATAATGATTTTGGAATTTCTATAAACTAGTAGTTCAGTTCCAGAAATTTAGACTTGGCCAATATAGAGACTTGGAAATTGAATTTGTCTATCGAAATATATAAATTGAGTAACATGGATAATTATGTTGTATCAAGTTTTTGAATTTAAGTAAGCCTAGTTTATATTTGAACTTACATCTAGCTCTAAGGGATCTTTGATCCTTATTTAGTAGTTACATTGAATCACCAAAATTAAGTACAAAAGGAATTAATTGTATAACAAGTTAGAGCCTACCATCTCCGCTAAGCATTGCAATTAATAAATTTTGCAATGATTGTATCTAAATTTATATATCATTCAACATAATAAATAAAAATACTATGATTGATGAGTCCGGATTTTGTCACCATTCTTTATGAGAACCGGACAGAGGCAATTCGGAAAACATCCACCTAACCGGACAGGGACGATTCGGACAACCTCCACTTACTGAACTGTCCGAACAGAACTAAAGTATTAAAAACTTAATCACTTCATGACTAAGCTGATTACTTGCTTACTTAAAAACTAGTGGGTCTTTAAACTCGACCCAAATCCATTAAACACAACCTGAAAGCCCATGTGGCCCAAAAATAAGGGTATAAATACCCAACCACCTACATTAAATGAGGGTAATGAAAATTATATAAAACCAGACAGCTCAATTCTCCCTCTACACTCTATCCAAACATTAAATACCTTCAAAATACCACAAAACTATCGACAAAATTACGTTCAAACAAAAATAAGCCTCACCAATGATAATGAAACATCTTTATCTAAAGCATTCAAGTCATATCTCTGAAAATGAAGTGTTTTATCTAGTTGATAATATTTTTAGAACCTTTTCAGTATCCTTATTATTAGAAGATGATGGATACAAATAAAAAAACCGAATGAGTAAAATTATATGTATATAGAGAAATGAAATATTTTGAATAAAATTAGATGATTATGAGGAAAACACTCATATTCAAAGATAATTAGATATGACATATTTTGTTTAAATATATCTATGCACATATTTCACTATAAATAGAGTCCATTTGACAAGTTCAAATAGTTTGTTATATTGGTCACTGCTTGTTATCACTCAATGGAGGTATGACAGTTCAATGAATACTGTCATGACTCAAATTTTGGATCTACAATGTCCAGATATATAATAGTTCCTTATCAACCGAATTTCATAAAAAGATAATTTAAAAAATAAGCACATTAAGATTTAACATACAAAAAGAATAATTTAATAAATTTAAAGACGTTTAAAACAACCAAATCCGTACATGCCTAGTACTCGGAACTCGAGTCGGATACAATACTAAATATATATATTTGAAATTAATTCAATTCTATTAAAATTATTTTAAAACCACTACCAATTTTTAGATATGAGACATTTGAGTTATTATATGGATATTTAGTATGAGGAAAAATATTAAGTGAACAACCTTATGATGGAAGAACCATAAATAATTTAATTAGATTCAAACGATAAGAATTCGACATTATGTTCTTATCGTCTCATTATTCCCTTTCAGAATTTTTTTCAAATTCACATTTAAAGTTAAGAAGTTATATTTGTTAATGAAAAAAAACCTAACATCGTCGAGAAATTATGCGAAGTTAAGTTAGTACAATAACTTCAAGTTTCAACTTTTGTAATATCATAAAGAGTTTCACAAGAACATCAAGATTCTTTATGATCAACAAAAAATAATCCTAATGTCATTAGGACTTCTACAAGAACACTAAGATATTCTAAGATGCAACAAAATAATACAGTTTTAGATTTTGTAAGACTTTAAAAAGTTTTATAAAAACATTAAAACTACTTTTATAAAAAAAAAATTCTTTTTAAGCTTGCATACGATCGCATTCATTTTTTAATTATTTAAATATGGACCACTATAACAAGAATAAAACTTGATGTCAAATAATTCAATTAAGATGTTTAGAAGGTATGGCACCAAACAAGTTTCATTTAATATAAAATATTGACCTTTTAAAAGATCATTTAATTCATGATTTGTAAGGACTCTTTTAAGAAAATCGCTGCACGACTTGTAAAAGCTTTACTAAATAAATATTAGGATCAAGTATTTATGAATGGTAACACTAAGAAAACTTAATGTGTACATATATATATATTAATTGAGAACCTATTAATTAAGAATCATGAGTTGTAAAATTTTATTAGTCCACATAAAAATTAATAGTTTTGTAACAACCATATTCAGATCTAATAGAGTCGACAATGTGTAACAATTATAAATTCATTTATGATGTTAAGCTTAAGTCTCTCATTAGCCATAATCTCTCAAAAATGTAATATCTTTTGATTTTTAGATTAACTTAGGAGAGTATTATACATTTCATTAATTCAATGGAAGTGGATTCAAATTTAGAGTTTTTTGTTGTATTGATTACCATAAGTTACAGTGACTTGTTGCATGCCATTAATTTTTTCGTTAATGATATTAACTATGAAACTTATATTTGAGGTGTATTATGTCTTAACGAACGAAGAATAATAAAAATTACTCTTCATAATTATGCGGGTTTATCAGATAAGGTACACATTAATAGCATGCTAAAGTGTTAGTATGAAAAAAAATTCTCTAGTATGCTTGAGTTGATTTAAGATAATTTTTCCAGTCAAACATTTCAAGACCTATTTGGAAATTTATGAGGTACGAAAAAATTCATATATTTTGACAATTGAACTCTTAATGTACATTCATTAATAATTTGGGATAAAATATAGAATTCATTTTAAGTAAATACTTAAGTGATTCAATGAATAGACTATTGTACACGTGAATATGACATCCAATATAAAGTATCCATTATTGCATAATGACATAAAGAAAGTGAGACAATTAAAGAGATGAATTAAGTGTATGACTTTATATGATAAGTGGATGTTACGATGTGATTTTGACCTTCATACTCTATAAGGATAGAATTTGTAGCATATTTAATAATATTTAATAAATAAATTACATTGAGTTCCTTATAGTAAAAAAAATTAAGATAGAGAAAATAAAACGAACTCTTTTATATCACCTTTGATTACAATATATTAGAAAGATTTATCTTTCTATTTTCTATCTCTTTCACTAATGTTTCAACGACCAGAGCATTTAATGAACACAACATTCATGTGGACACTCTTAGTCTCGAGGATATTCAGATTCAATCAGAGTATTGTTTTGATTTTAGTAAAATTTAGATTTGAGCTCATAATTAAATTCAGAATAAACTTCAGTATTTTATATTGTATTATTATTGTACGTCTAAACTCAGATTATCAATAATACAATGATTCAGTTTTTGTTACTTTAAGAGGAATTAATAAATTCCTCTTAAATAATACAATGATTCAATTAATACACTTAATATCTGTAAATATCAGAGACTCATGCTGCATACAAGATATCTCTAAATATCAGAGACTTATGCTGATCATCATAAGAGGAATTGATGACTAACAAAATATTATATAGAGAAAATCATGACTAACAATAAGTCTTTAATCCTAATTATTTTAATTTATACACTTTAGAGGAATTGAATTCCTAGATAAGAATCGTGTATATGAATATCATCGTCTAATTAAACATGTTTTAACAAAATAAAAAGCTAAAATCAAATGTCAAACAAAGATGCATGCATATCAAAAGATAAAAGTAAATAATGTTTATATTTTATCATGCAAATGATGTGTTATTGTTCTTATAAATTGTATGCCTATAATCATGAACTTACGAAGGTTTTTAAAATAAATCACAAAAAAATATTTAAAAAGAACTGATGTAAAATTAATAAATAAATATTTTTTAAATCACCCGTCCCCTAAATATGTGCGTTTAATAATTTAAGTTTCAAAATAAATTTGAACATGCCTAACCTTACCTACCTATAATTTTTAAAATATTAAATTTAAAAATCTATTTACTTTCTAATAAGATATAATCTCTGAATATATCAATCATCATCGATAAATTATAAAAAGATACTTAAAAAGTTTTGGACAGCAACATTTTACAAAAATACTGTAGAAAAGTTCACCATTCATATTACCTTCCTATATATATAAAAAAAGTTATCTGACACTAGTAATGCGACATTAGTGAAGAAAATTTGAAAGAAATACCAACGATCTCGTAGTATACATATTAAAAATTAATTATCTAAACATTTCAAAGTTACCTAGTTAAAGGATTGTTCAACATTCTCTAACCTCAAATTTATACCACTTTCTTTCATTCCACAACTTTTGGAAACTTTAATTTTATAAAACATTTTAAACATTTATATAAAAATTATAACATAGTTTGTAAACAAAAATAATATTTTAAGGTACTTCAATACTACCGTATTTGTTACGCTGCATTCTGATTTAAGATGAGCTGGGAATATTGTTAAGATTTAATAGGCCCACTTCTTAGTTCAACCCATTAAAATTCTTTCTTTGTTTGTCACGTTTTCTGTTGGAGTCCACAAGCTGGCGTCGCCTTCAGTTGGGCTGAAATACTGCGGCCGTTAAATCTGGGGCGAATTTTATAGGGCTGCTTTTAAAGTTTAAACCACTAATTATTGCTATTTACTTGTCTAAATTGTAGTTTCTCTTTTACAAAATTATTTTCATGTTTTTTATTTTTATAAAAAAGTTAATAATTACAAACATTCTAATTAAACTCTTATATAAGAATGTCGTCAAGATAATACTACTATAAAAATAGATATGGTGGTATTAATGATAGATCAGTTCGGTATAAAGTTTTCAAATGGAAATAGTTCGAGTGGTGTTCGAAATAGAAGTAAAAGGATTTGTTGGAGTGTTACATATCAACGAGCCTTTTTGTTATGGGAGCTAATACTGCACAGTGTTCAAATGGAAAAATATAACAAATTTTATGGACAAAAATCATTAAAATAAAGTGTGACTGAATTTGAAAAATCAAAGTGTTTAACAACAGAACATCCGGTGGTCGTAGCTGTTTGAGGGATTGATTTACAAAATAAAAACGTAAAAAAAAAAAAGGTAAATGAAAGTCTCAAAAGGTTTGAGTCTGAATAGTGCAAAAATGATAGCCACTCACATTGGGGAAACTTTATGTATCTAAGGGGTGGATGAGTAATTTAGAAAATAGGAGGTTCAGTACAAGGGAGAGAAGTAATAGATTTAGATGTACAGTATGGTCTTGGTGGTCCACATAGATTAAGAAAAGAGCAACATCTGTTTTGTTTAATAACAAAAATAAAGTTGTGAATGAAGCAGATAGATCAACAAGTCTTATGGGGCTTGATGAAGTGATCATACCTCTGGAGAAGTCCAATAGAAACCGTGTGACAGTGTGGTCCAAAGAGGGGGAAGAGTTGTTAGTCTTTTGGTTTTCAAAGATAAATGAATTAGATTCAGGAACGGGGATTAAATATATTGGAGGCTTGGCAGAATTGGAGATTGTTCGCGTTTTCTAAGCTAACCTGATGGCAAGTATCGGTTCCGGAATCGCCAGAGAAAAATTGAGCGAAGATAAGTTACAAGCAAGTCATCATTGATTGTTCTTCGGACATTGCATTGGTAGAGAGTGAGTCTTTTTGTTCTATAAGTCATACTTTCATTATGTGTACACTAGATACGAATATTGCTAAGTGAGATTTAATCAGTCAACTGTTAAATGTACTAGGTTAGAATTTCCACAAGACAGTGATATATAATTTTCGACGTTGCGTTCAAGAGATGTTACAAGTAAATTATATGGGGTTAACTGTTATAGTTGATCTAAGGGCTAGTGGTCACGATGCTAGTAAGATTATTCATAGTTTGGGTAAGATATGCTCAAGAGGGGTAGAAGTGGAAATGTTTACAAGATTTATTTTGTTTACTTGGGATTATATATACAATAATATCCGGATTTTATATGCGGGTCAACAAGTTTTTAATATTGAAATATCGAAACAAGAGTGTGAATCATGGATTGTTTATGTAGTGTATGCTAGGACCCAAGTCACAAAACGCAAGGAATTTTGAGAGGCACTTAGGGCCGCTTTTCAAGGTCTCTAGACTCCATAGATTATGGTGGGTGACTTCAATCAAGTGAGAAATAATGAGAATAAAAAAGGAGGGATATCTGGGATTATGAGTATAGTGAAAATATTTGAAGAATGATACCACGAGTGTGGGTTGATTGACTTGGGTTTCAATTGGTCAAGGTTTACATTGTGTGATTGTTATAGTTTAGGTCAATGGGTAATGAAGCGTCTAGATAAAGCGAAAGTAAATATGATGTTTCATACTCTCTTTCCATATACACGTGTTATTCATTTGGATCGGGCACATTCAGACCACATTCTGAGATTTTATCTCCCGCTTCAAAGGTCGTAAAATTATTCACTTTTCACACCTGGTAAGAAGTTAATAAAGGAGTATCTTACTGATATGGAATATGAGTTGATGTTGTCCTTTCATCATTTGAAAGAATAGTTGATAAGATCATGTGAGCGTAAAACATGATTTTACCACCTTTCAACCATTCAAAAAAGAATAACTGTAAGTATTAAAGGTTTGAGAAATGATCAAGGGAAATGGATTTTGGATATGCCCGAGGTTCAAAGGTTGGTTAGATTATTTTTCTAGAAAGTGTATTTCACACATATCGAGTTTGTTGGTTCGTTTTTCCCTTTAGTACATTCATTGTCTAGGAAAAGTCAAATCAAAACTTCTAGTTGAGGATATTTTGGATGAGGAGATTCAGTAAGTCTGGTGCATTTATCAGAAATATTAGGAGATGGTTGACCTTGTTGTTTGTGAGATGGTCTGTAATGCGATTGTAAGAGGAGAGTTTAATAGTTTGTTTAATGCTATGATTGTTCCTCTGATTCCTAAAGTTATTACCTTAAAAAGAGTCAGTCAGTTCCGCCTAATAAGCTTGATCAATGTTTCAGGTAAAATCTATTATGTCGGGAATGGTTAACATATTGTGACCCTTGCTAGACGAGTGTATTGGATCCAATCAGACAAGTTTTCTTTCTTATCCGGTCGACTATAGATAACGTAGTCTTGGTACAACATGTGGATCATTGGTTGTGTAGAGCCACTAAGAGATGTTGATATATGGCGGTTAATATCGGCGTAACCAAAGCATATGAAAAACTCATCTTGTGGTTCATTGAGGATACTATCACTCAATTTAGGATCCCATCAACATGGACAAGAGTTATCACTACCGTCATGAGTTCAAATTCGATACAAAGTATGTGAAATAGAGAGTTTATTAAGCCTTTCACACCGCAAGTAGGTATCAAACAAAGGGATCTGTTGGCTTTTTACCTTTTAGGATGTGTATTGAATAACTATCTCTTATCATTCAAGGTCTTGTATTAGTGGCGGATGGAGTCCACTCTGACTACATAGGCAATCCCTCTCAGATCTCTAACGTCTTCTTTGCAGATGAATTAATGTTTTTTTGCAGAGGCTTTTAGAAAAATAAGTTCATTTGACTAAATAAGTATTGCATCTATTTTACGATGAATTCAGCCAATCAATAAACGATAAGAATTTGATAATATTATATTATGAGAATGTGTACAATATAGTCCAAAAATTAATTTAACGTCTAAGAGTGGTTTTTGACTTTATTAATCTTTGGGGACATATATGGGTAAGCCAATATCTTCAGGTCCCTTCTCGATGAGGTTTTATCAGCAAATTACTCATGATGGTGAGGTGAAATTACAGAATTATAAAATATAGAATATGGGCTCTAACAGGTTGGATACTTTAGAATAATAAGTTCTGAGCATTATCTTAACTTATATTATGCATATAGTGAACTTTTTGGTAAATATGTGCTATTAAATCGATCGAATTCTTAGATACTTTGTTTAGAGTTCATCCTAGGAGGGTAGAAAGATACATTAGGTGGCATGAGACAAGATGTGTAAACAAAAAAATTAAGGGGGCTATGATTTAGGGGTACAAGGAATTTTAATGAAGCCCTATTGGATAAACTGAAATAGAGAATCTTACAAAGTGACAACGAGTTATGGGTGAGGATCTTCAAACAAAATATCTTAAGGAAATGTTGATGAGCCTTGTAGTGAAGTATTCATATTTGATGATGTATGAAAGATCTTGGAATCATGTAACATGTCGATTAATGGGGTAAGTGTAGCTCAACATTGTGATACAGAGAAGTACAAATGGAAACTAGAGCCATCATGAGTATTTTTGGTAAAATCACCTTATAATTTGTTGATCCTACATTGTAAGAAGATAATATTTATGTGGGAAAATATTTAGGCGCTCAAGTATTCCTAAGAAGTACGAGTACTATTGTGGCATGCCATAAGTAATAGGCTTCTAATGATGGTTAATATGGTGAGATAGGATGCCACAGTGCTGATTCTTTACATTGGATGTGGTAAGGACCTAGAGACGATTATTCATTTGTTCCAAGATTATGAAAGGTAAAAAGATATTTGAGAATCATGGAGTGTCTTTGCAGATTTTAAAAAAATCGAAAGCATGACACAATATGTAACACCTGCTGAAAGAGCGTCGCGACTTCAAGATAGACAATGAACGAGAAGATATAAGAGATTTTATATGGTGGAACAAATTATTAAGGTGTCGGTGGATATCCAAAAGCTAAAAACTTCAACTCTTGGATTGGTTATAGTATGACATATATGGTTGGATCGGAATAACATGATTTTTGAACCCATTACGATATAAAAATATATAGAAGAAAATCGGGCTATATTTTGAAAAACTACCAAATAGTATATTCGAGTTTAGGGTAAAAAGTTTGGCGGGAAGTATATAAGTAAAATGTACAAAACCAAGTGTAGGATTTAAAGTCAATGTGGATAGGTGCTTCTGATGAGACCATTTGACAACAGGTGAATGGAGGGTGTTTTGGGATGTGAATGATTCTTTTTTAGGTGGATCCGCGGGATCAAGCTTAGTAAGGTCAGATTTTTAGATAAAACTTTATGCGTTACACTTTGGGCTATATATGGCACTGGAACGTAAGTATGTTGTGTTTGTTCTAAAGATGGACTCACTAGAGTTGCAACGTACTAGTGAAAGGTGGTGCAGACAATAGAGGTCCTCGGGACGATGTACTTATGATATGTAGAGAGATTTTCATGAATAGTCTAAACTTCGAATTCAACCATGTTTATATAAAAGCTAATTAATTATTGAATAGATGGCCAAATGGGGCGTGGCTACAATGGTGGATTAGCATCCGTGTGTGGATCCACTGGAAGAATTAAATAACCTTCTTATGAGAGATAAATATGGATAAGCTACTTGTAGATTTGTATTTTGCACCCCTCAAGTTTTTAGTAACTCTTTCTTACTAGTTTTTTTACCTCAAATGTGTGGAAAGAAAATTATATATATTTCACGTGAAACAATAGATATTCTTTCTAATCTTTAAACTTTTAAAAATCAAGCTATTGTTAAATAAATTATTTTAATAAATTATAATAAATATATAAATATAAATGAGTTGTTGTCCATATTTAAAACTATTATTAAAAGTAAAATTCGTGCTACTAATTTTTTATTGATATTTATAACAAATATCGTATACGGTAATTGTTGAAAAACCGATCGTTTGAAGACAGACAAACCTTATTCTCGATGGAAACAAAATAAAATAAAATAAAAGAGAGCTGAAAAAACAAAACATAAAGAATAATATTTAATGTAGTTTGAATTATAGAAATAATCATACATCCACGAGAAACGAAAATATTTGTTTTTATTAAATAATAAGATTATATAAATATTCTGAAACAGAAACGGCTCAATCATTATCTATTATAAATTTCACGGTTTACAAAGATAACCTGATTAGCAAAAAAAAGTTTAGTGTGTATCTCACTTATTTCTCTAACAAACTAAAGTTTTATTTTGGAAGAGAAAATAAGACTTGTCTCACAAGTCACTCACTACACCGATCGAGTCACAAAACTCTACTTCTATGTTTCTTCTTCTATTTATATACTTAAGAAAATCACAATTCTCCAAGATACGCTTCAAATTAAATCTGAGTAATCAAAGATTGTAATAAAATTATAATCGCAAAATATAAAAACTCATAAATAAGAAATCCAAATTAATATGATGCCTAATGAAATAGAAATTTTAATTAATAGGAACATAATTAAATATAAAAAATCCAATTAATACAAACCTAATAAAAGATTCTAGAAAATAGAAGTAGTTCAGTTCAATTAAGAAAACAAACCCAACAACTTTTGAAGCTTCGACCGATGTAGCATTCTAGAGATAACATCACCACCGTGCAGTCGACTTAATCTCTATCCCTTCGGCTCAGATCTTTAGCCCAACAGAAAACAACCAATATGTGTTCGTTCAAACCCACCTATAGGTTCCGACAAACGTCTTTGCACTTAAATTTGGCCACAAATATGTCTTATGAGAATCTCAACAATTCATGTCTATATATGTCTTCGATTGATCTATTTTTTATTTCATGTAGTCTTTCGGTAGTATCTTTATTAACAAATTACATTTACCCACACCTAAAATTAATACTAAAAGAATTTTAAACCATATTTGTGTGTATTTATTTGTACTGCTAAATTTTCCGTTAACAACCTACGATTAAAAAAAACCTATAAATATATCTAAGACTAACAATAGAAAGCTATAGTTTATAGCTATAAGTTACTACCAGTAGATAAACTCTATTTTTATGCAAATGAAACCCTTTGATTGAATTGGAACTATAGTTTACAATTGGAACAAAGATAAAGCGCATAAATAATATGACAGAGCGCCATAGTTGGATTTTACTAGAAAATAAAAAATCTCATATGCTACCATAGCTTACGGAGAGATGCAGAAAATCGTAGACTGATAGATATATTCTCATAGAGGGAGCTTAAATTTTTAATTAAAAAGATGATCGATTGATGCTTTCTTTGAAGAGACATCCAATTAAGAAGCGATTCAACAATTAGGATTAATAATTTTGAAATTTTCTAGCTTAGATTGCCAATTTCACTTCTCCAGACTTGGATCTACGAGAGATTGATTCTTCTACTCTATTTTCGATTTCAACACCGATTTGATGACTATTACTACTGATTTCAGCTGCTCTGATTTCTCAATGCAAAATCATCGAGGTCTTTGAGATTCTTGGTCATTTTCAAGCACTGGAACATGATGATATCTTTCTCGTCTTTGTAGTTGAGATTGAGATGCTTCACGAGTTGCTCATTTGCTTTCTTTTACCTTTGTTGGAGGTAAGTCTCTTGGTTCATATAATACTTTGAGAATTTGTCTTCTTTGGATGTCGTGATGACCAACTATATGATTAAAAAATGATAATGAAAGATTTGAGGAAGGCAAGAATAAAGTTTAGAAAGCAAGGCATGACCCAAGAAAGGAATTGAATCGTCATATAGATGATCTGAATCCAGTCCTTCTAACGCTGAAATATTTCGATCTGCACAATCGAATCTTCAACAAGAAGAAATTGAAGTTAGATTCCAAGAAAATTGCTGAAATCTGCATCTGCCAATGATTTCATTCGATTTAGAGCACCAATTTGACAAAAAACCTTGAAGACCCTCAATAAAAAAAAGGACAATCAAAGAGCAGTTATTTGCATCTACCAATCTTGATGGACATCATGCATGAAGAAAAATAACTTCAACACCCTTTAAATGAGATGAGCAACTAATCTAGGTAATTTAACTCTGATTCTTTTCACATTGCACACAAAAAAAGCTGTAAACTTGATAAAATTTAGGATAATTTCACTGATTCCATTCAAATAACAACTCCAATTTGACGAAAGCCTAGAAGACCTCAACAAGAAATCCAAGCATATATTGGAATCTGCATCAACTTCATGGACATCAATCTTGAATAACAACATCTACAACACCCCTTAAGTGATTCGAGTAGCTAATCCATGAAATTTAACTCTGATTCCTTTCGAATTACACAATCTAATCTGCAAACTTGATGAACGTTAGGAAAATTTCTTTCTAATCGATAAGAGAACCGTCGGTGATTTTGTTAGTATAAATCTAAAAATCAAAATAGAGATATGACACTTGATTCCTAAAGTCTAGGAATGAATATGTCATTTAGAGGTGCCAGTTATATGCCTGGCAGATAAATTGAAGTTTATGCCTTTGGTTGTGTTTAATCATTTTGGTGGTTTTAACTTTACTTTTTTTGGTTTTTTGCTCATGAGCTTTCCAATAGCTTTGATTTTATGTGTAGTGGCAGGAGAACTTATGGGGAGGCTTCCAATTTTTTTGAGTTTTAGAGAGGTGTGGATTGTCTTCGGGGATGTGAGTTGGTTTTCAGAAGGTTTGATTTTGATTTTTTCTAGAGCCTCAATTATTTATTCTTCATTTGTGGATTTAGAGTCTTGAATTTTAAGATTTTGATGAGTAGGATCTGATTTAGGAGGTTTGAAATCAGTCTTAGAGTATTATGTTTCCTTATCAATGCGAGTGTTGTCAATCTATCTTGATTCAGTATTATGTTGAGTAATAACCACTATTTATTCGAAATTATGTTGTTGTTGTTGTTGTTGCTTGATATTACTTTTGAGAATCTTCCTGGTCAATTTAACAAAAAATATTTACTTTGTGTTCTTGATTGATTCATTTGTTGATTATTTTCATGTTTCTTCTTGCATGAATCTTTGTTGTGACCCAAATGAAAGATATCATCATGGATTATATTATTGTTGTAGAGGTATTCTGGTATTTGTTCAATCATTGAGTGTCATATAACAGTATTTTAGTTTCCTGAGAGATTCCGATAGTTCACGAAAGGATCAAAAATGTTTTTTCTTTGGTATGCCTTGGGTTAAATTACCAATTAGTGTGGATTTGGTATCCCAAGATAGTCTATCTTTGTCTTCTTGAGAGAATTGGATCGATATTCCGATTTTTGGTCCACATTGATTTGTTTGTAGTTTTGTTGATGTCTATTATTCTTTAGCGCATCAGCATATGATAGATTGTTAGTTGCAGTGATGTCATTTGTACTCATGGTTGCAGCATATTAGTTTTGATCTAGAGTGACTTTTTCAGGTTGGAGATTATGAAAAATCAGCATAATGGAATGCTGGATTGTTGTAAGTAACCACTTTATATGCTTCAGATCCTGACCTTAGAAAGAAAATTAAGGAGATGAAGAAATATTAAATATTGGAGATGGGTTTGGAGAAGATCATTCTTGATCTTTTTTGGAGAGGAGATCAACTATTTCTTCATTTCTTTTGTAATCAATAGATAAACTCAAAATCATCTAATAAATAAAGGTACTATTGTAATGAATGAGATTTTTACTATTCGTAATCATGTATGTGTCATAGTTGTGTATTATGTGAAATAATTATCGTGTACGCTCCAAAATACACCTACTACTAAATGATTTACGAAATGTTATTTTATATTTTACTAAACACGGCTTTTGTTGGTATATGATAAAAATTGAACAAAAATATATATAAAATCGTCAAACTTTATCATCTAATTTCGAAATTATGTTGTTCATACTGTGAAAAAAAATATAGCTAATAAAAAACAAACATGCGAACCAACACTAATGGAAATATTACTTTTTATACGTATGCAATAAATAAACCACAACTGCGAAACACCATTTTAATGATCATAACCCAGCAATAAATATTTTTTTTAAAACTAACGGTGCTTCTTATTAAGAAAAATTAGCCCAAAGAATTGGTCTTACATTTATTTACATTTGGGCCAGGGGACAAACCCGATTTGAGCTTAAGGTATAATGAATTAGGGCCAAAGCTATTTCCTTCGTGTTATTTTTTATTTCCTCCATCTTTCAAACTTTCAAAAACACTAGTGACTTGCTTTTACAAAATTACCCTTATTTTTATTTCAAATTTATCACTAGATGCCATTTATCTAATAGATAGTCTTATATGAAAAAAACACAGCATTAACCTAACTTTAATCCAAGATATATGATTTTATCTCTAAAATTAACCCTAAAACAAAAAACTTCAATAATTGTGGTTTAAATCTCGAATAATTGTGTATTATTATGCTAAAAAATGTTTACACCATTGTTGTAAAAAGTGTGTATTATTATCGCTTTTGGATTGTTAAATACAGAAGCAGGAACTTGACTGCAGGTAATGAAAAACCTTCGTGTTTGTTCTGTAATTTTTTTTGAACACTCAGCATGTGATTCAGAGTGGCCTACTCGGAATCACATGCTTTTTTTTAAACCGATTAGCAACTGATTCCGAGAGGGCCACTCGGAATCAGCTGCTGCTCGGTTTAAAAAAAAAACATGTGATTCCGAGTAGGCCACTCAGAATCACATGCTGAGTAGGCAAAAAAAATTCAGAACAATAGGATATCCCAAGGCGAACCCAAGATCAAACTCTAATCGATTCTAAAAATGAAATCAAACCCAAAATTAAACAAAGAAGATGATTTCGTTATCTTACCCCAAATCAAACCCCAAATCGAACAACAAAATCTAACTACAAACCCTAATCGAAAAATGAAGAAGCAAAGAAGATGATTTCGTTATCTTACCTTCGGCTACTCTCTCTCTCTCTTTGTAAGGTAGTTCTCTAGGGTGAAGAATGGGTTTTGTTGTTAAGGTAGTTCTCTAGGGTGAAGAATGGATTTTGTTGTACTGAATAGAATAATGGGTATGTTAGGGTAATGGTTTTGTGAAGAAAAAATGGGTAAAAGGGAAATTTTATAACTTCCTTTATGGAGGAAATAACATCATGGATGATTTTTCAAAATATGGAGGAAATAAAAAATAACATGGAGGAAATAACTTTGGCCATGAATTAGACAAACCCGATATCTATGTTGATCCTTTTCCATTTTCCAAATAGGAAATAGACTCGACTTTTTCAATTTTCGTGAGAGCAATTCTAGGATTCTCTAAACCTGAGTGATTTCTTCTACTTCTCCTTCGAAAAATCTATAATCCTTGGTGAAATCCCTAAATCCAGTCATCCTTAACTCATGTCGTCTCTAAATCCAGAATGAAACCGAGAGAGCAGTTTCAGTCTTCCATAAACCTGAGTGATTTCTTCTACTTCTACTTCGACTAGTCTCTAATCCTTGGTGAAGTCTCTAAATTTAGTCGAGCATAAAAAATCCTTAAATCCGGAGTGATACCAGATTCCGAAAATCCATAATTCCTTGTATGGTTGTAGTACGACACAAAACCAAATCAGAGCACTTTTGCTTCTCTATTACTAGGTTCCAGTATTTCTGGCATGATCGACGAAGGATGGTATTATTTCAACTTAATGAAGAAGAAGTATTGTATTGACCCCATAATCAAACACTATGGTTGTATGGTTGATCTATTTGGTCGAAGCGGGAATCTTGAAGCAGCCAAAAGATTTATCCACGAGATGTCGTTACTACTGACTGTGAGGATTTAGGGTTCATTATTAGTCGCAAAAATGTATGTGGATTCCGGAAAATTAGATGAAGTTAAACGAATCAAACATCTTATGAAACAACAAGGAGTAGTGAAAGCTGTCGGTTTCTTCTACTTCGACTAATCTAGAGCGATACCAGATTCATAAAAGCACCAATTGCAGGATGGTAAACTAGGCTTCGTCATAAGCTTAAATTCATTGATTTTCAGTTTTCATTAATCTATTTGACTGCTTTGTAGGGGAAGAATATTGAAGATATTCCTATCATCATTTTAAATAAATTGGATTCGACAATGCTTGATAAATAGGTAAAGATTTTTGGGCTCGGTTTCTTCCAATAATGGTAGAGAGATCTGATATCTTCAATTTAATAGATTTGATTCCTTCTTGTGCTCGATTGTGATATTTGAACGAATCACTGAAAAGATCTTGATGACGCCAAACATGATGATTTCATCTTATCCAAATTAACATCATTGCTCGAGAAGTGCTCGGGATTCAGCTTAATTTCATATTTTTTGCAGATTTGCAGCCCATCGTGGAGTGCTTAGGCTTCGGCCCTGAGAGAAATCATGCCATAGGTATTTTCGTAACCATGGATGATTGAACCTTGGATGTTCGGGATAATTATTACACCACTTGCTTCTCCAGATGCAAGACATCTAGCATCTATGTTGAGTTTAACTCTGCGTGGTGGTGGAGGAGACCAAGTAAGGTATGTGAGTTTCTTCTTCACTTTTAAATGGTTAATGCAACCCAATGTAATTTATGCATCTCCTACATTCTTCCATTGTTTGTGCTTGAATCTGTTAGATTGGTCCAGCCTGTTTATGATGCTTATTATGTAGGATATTGTAGTAGTTGCTGAATATGAGACGTCTTCCATTTTTTATTTGTTTCTTTGTTTCCAAATAGACCAACTTATAATGACAGGTAGTATAGTGTTGATATGTGTTTTACTTGGGGCAACCCAGAACCATCAGCGAAATAGATTTTTATTAGTCATAAAACTACTAATATTAACCTTTAATATGCCTGCAAAATAAGACCAAATTTTCGACGCAAATGAACACGAAACAGATAAGTGGTCTTTAGTTTTTAGGTTTAGAAAAAATTGGCACTTTCAGACTATGATTAGGTGTTTAGCTTGCATGATAGAATCAATATGCAATATGTCCTGAAACAATCTCCACAATTGGAAAGAACATTTAGTAGGAGTTATCATATTCCATATCTTTATCATAAAGAGAAGATGTGATTGTGTATAGTTTTATGTATTCTAGAGTTTCCTTAATATTAAATTTGCCACTTTTAGCATGGATCCAATAAACTGGACTCTTCTATCCGATCCTTTATACTTAGTTTAGTGATAATATTTATATTGGAATCAGATAGAAGAGGCCTTAGTTTATCCATATTCCACGATACATTGTCCCACATAGATCTAACTTTTAAACCCTTTAACAAAGATTTATTGTAGTTATAATTTAGAGAAATAAGAGGAGGTTTATCAAACCAGTTATCAAGCCATAGATCTACATTTCCTTTGCCTAGAATCCACTTCAAATTTGCTTCGGAAAATTCCTTTATGCTAGATAATCTTTTCCAGGTTTGTGTCCCTTTCTTTGAGT
Organism: Limnanthes douglasii subsp. nivea; assembly: GCA_036936605.1. Taxonomy (NCBI): domain Eukaryota; kingdom Viridiplantae; phylum Streptophyta; class Magnoliopsida; order Brassicales; family Limnanthaceae; genus Limnanthes; species Limnanthes douglasii. The sequence goes on along the minus strand of JAUPFV010000005.1, from coordinate 230,909,786 downwards.
AGTTTAGTTGTAGTTGATGTTGATCCTTGCAGTAGATACTATGGAGTAGCTTAGCCCATAGAGAGTTGTTTTCTCTAAACGTCATTCAAAGTTTGTAAGAGTAGGCCCTTTGTATATCTTGAAGACTTTTCAAGTTTAATTCACCATTTCTATAAGGTTTACATATAGCAGCCCAAGTAGACCAGTGAATCTTATTTGATTCACTATTAGACCCCCATAAAAAATTGTTAAAAAGTCTTTCAATCTTGGAAATAATAGAGTTAGGAAACGAACAACTTAGTAACCAGTAGTAGGGTATATCCATTAGGATAGAGTAGATTAAAACTAGTCTACCACCATAAGATAGTCTTTTATCTTCGCAATCAGAAATTTTATCCTTGATTTTTTCCAAAAGAGGTACGAAGTTTACAGAATTGTTATGTGGGCTTAATGTGATTTCCAAGTAGGTTGTAGGGAGGAAGCCAGTTTTGAAACAAGATTGAATAGGTAATGTTATTATTCTGTCTTGTCGGAGACTAGATGAGATCAGGATCACTATTTTATCCTTGTTAAGAACTCGACTAGATATAACCTTGTAATCCAGTAAAAATTTTCCAATTGTCTCCATAGATGTAGCTAGGCATTAGTAAAGATTCATAGATCATCAACAAAAGATAGGTAATGTATTATTACATTACTTCTGTTAGAATACTTAAGAGATTTATTTGATGTAAATAGGTAGTTCAATCCTCTTGATAGTATTTCTTTTGCTAGTATGAAGAGACTGGGGGACAAAGGGTCCCTTTGTCTAATACCTTTAACTGATTTTGAAAAAAGCAAATAGTTTTCCCATTGATGATTATAGATATAAAAACTGATCTGATTAGGTTATTTATTAGGTTAATAACCTTATAGTTAAATCCATAGGCCTTAAGAACTCTAATTATAAAACTATGTGAAAGTTTATAAAAAATCTTTTGACGTATCAACCTTAATAACTATATTTCCAACTTTTATTTTTTTGTCTAGGTCATGTATGAGTTCTTTGGCTATAAGTATATTATCTTGAATTAATCTATCTTCAACATATGCCCCATAAACCTCAGAAATCATCTTAGGTAATAGAGTAGACAGTTTGTTATTTAGTAATTTGGAAATAATCCTATTCATTATAGTACATAAACTTATTGGTCTGTAATGATTCCAATAAGTAGGATTATCAACTTTAGGAATTAGACATATACCAGTAGCTTTGATACTTTTAGGAATAGGTTGTCCTTGGATAAAAAAAAGTAAGACCCTCAAATAATCTGTCTTTATGATACTCCAATAAGTTATGAAGAAACATTTATTGAAACTATCCATACCAGCTGCGTTGGTGGATTTAAGGCTTTGAATTGTGCTCCAAACCTCCAGTTCGGTAGAATTAGCTAGAAGAGCATTGTTATCTGCATCACTAATGAAATTAGGTATAACATTAAGCATATAATTAAGATCATTATCTGAGTTAGGAATAAAGGAAGTTTTGATATTATTTTTGAAGTATGATTCAGCTGAATTGTTGATATATTCTTCAGTAACCCATTTGTTGTTGATTTTTATGCTTGATATTTTATTTTTTCTACTTTTTTTCTTAACAAAGTTATGATAAATTTTTGTATTTCTATGTCCATCTTGTAACCATGTAGCATAGATTTTCTGTTTCCAGTATTCCTCCTCCGTTTTCAAGGCAAATAGGTGTTTGAAAAGTTTAAATTTGTTATCTACACTGTTGGATAAAAGGTGATTTACTTCACTAGCTTTAACCTCTTCTTCAGTTTAAACCACTTTATCAAATATGTTTCCGAAGTGGGTCTTATTCAACTATTTAAAAGCTAATTTCAGTCTTTCATCTTGTTTCATAAGCCAAATAAAGGGTAGCATGTTAACTCTTCATTCCAGTTAGCTTTAACAAAGGTTAGAAACTCTTTATTCATGCTCCAAATGTTTAAAAATTTGAACCTTTTGACTTGCTTGATTCTATCATTTGAAATTGATATGCATATTGTTGTGTTGTCTGAGCAAGTACGAGACATATGAAATACTGTTGTTCCAACAAAATATTCTGTCCATTCTTGATTGTATAATTCATTCTAAGCGTTTCCATTTTGTTTTGTTTGTCCATGTGCATTTTGTTCCTGCAAAACCTGCATGTTACTGGAGGAGTGCTTTATTTTCTGTAAGTTGATAATTTTAGTGCTTCATGTTCTTCCTTATAAGGATGTTTAACAGATTCTTTTGTGGCTTTCTTGCAGATTGTATGATCATGTCTCACATGAGAGAAAAGACTGCAATATTGAGGCATGTCTTTGTAACTTATGTGAATCCAAGCACCATCATTACTCTGAAATCCTGTACAGGCGTAGTGTTGAAAATCTTTGGAGATATCAAGTTCTAGCCATACGTAACAAGCATTATACAATGCTCGGTTCTTCGGGGGAATCCAAATTTTAATCGGAGAGCCAACTGAAGATGCAAAAATTCTTATAAAGGATTCATTGTATATATTCTCAAGTAAGTTCTCCAGCCGTATCCAAACTGCAACTATATGATTTCCAACTTTTGGGTTGAAATTAGGTGACCATTTTAATATTCTCATTGAGTATTCATTTATTGTCCAAATACGCCGTGACCATATCTTACATAAATCAGACTTTAAACAAAACTCAAGAAATATGTGACTAGAATCCCAATTAGCATAATTAAAATCACCTTCAAACTTTCTAGCTTCGAAAAATTTGTTTAAACTTGTTTTGTTTGGCAAACCTTTGCTGAAATTGACTATTAGTATGTGGGTTGTTGTAGATTTCAGATAATCATCAACACATTCCTCAAAATAAATTGAAATGTGGTCTTTCTTATGGTGAATGCATGTAGGCTTGAAGTCTTGAGGCTTTGCGCGACTATCCATATCTGCAACCACAGTAGGTTCATCATACCTCGCAGAATTAGCTATATTGGTGTAGATTCATGGTCAAATTATTGTAAATTGGCAAAAAATCAATTTAGGTCGAAAAAGAATAAAAAAACTGTAGAATTGTAAATGATAAAATTAAAAAAATGAATTCTTAGAAAAACAACGCCACGTATCCAGCCTGCCATTTGTTATTTGCACTTGTTTCAACATGAATTCTCTTTTGTAATTTGTCACCCAGCAATAAATCTTGATTCCTCATAAATGTATTAATTTAATTTTCTTTTCTAAAAACCACCGCACCATATAAAGTCACATATTTATTAGAATTTAAACCCTCTTCTTACTAAGAAACACGTTTCCCCACCTTTAATTTCATGGTATGTCACTTGTCGTAATAGTGTAGCAAAAACCATCATTATTTTGTGATTACATTTGTTTTAACAGAATAATCTCAAAATTTTAAATGGTTTATTTATAGGTTTAACTTTACATAGTATTTATGATAAAATTAATATTTATACAATAATTTTTATAATATAGTGTGGTGGGGATGATATGCAATTACATATATTTATTTTTAACTGATATTTTGATAAAATTTATTGAAAATGATATTTTATATATCTATAAAGCAAAATGTTATAAGTAATATAATATAAATAGATTTTGCAAATAAATCAAAACTCAACGTAAACTTATAATTTTGTAAATAGACAATGTTAGAGTAACTTAAGCTATGAATTTGTTGGATCCCGATAAAATATTATATTTCAAGATTTTAGTGCAGTTGAAATTTGATGACGATTTCATAAATTTTCCAAGAATGATGCTTATCCAAATACCAAAAAAGTGGAGAGTAGCATACAAAACTTACATATTAACTTTGAGAGTAATCTTGACAAATATCATATGTTTAAGTACTAACGAAAATAAGAGTGCATACAAATTTTTTTTAAGACACCTTTGCAAATTTGATAAGAGTATACCATAAGATCAAGCACGATGGACGCCACTGATCATATTTCTTATGTTTCATGTATCTTGATATCATCGTGTTTATTGTATTATGAACAAAACATTAACGTAAGTGTTGAGGATGATAAAATTATTTATATAAAAAATCCTACTTTATTTTTTGAAGATAAACTATATAATATAGATAAAACATTCACATCAATGTTGAGGATGCTAAAATTATTTATGTAAAAATGGTTTTTCTCCATTCAACCACAAAATATTTGTGTTTTTTAAGATAAACTATATAATATGAAGATATATTGCTCTCTTTTTTTATCTTTAGACGACATTTCAAAAGGGACAAATAACTAGTTTTTACTTCTCAATAAGATAAAGTTTGTTCTTCTTAAAAAACTTCATTTTAGTACAACCGATCATTTCAGTTTGTTCTTCTTGAACAATAACAATGTCCATATGTGAAAACTATAGATCAACCGAAATATATGTATGACCAAATAGTTAGGAAAATGATTGACTTTAATACCATCATATGATATAAGAGCTTGTCGTTACAAAGTGTACTAATCGCTAAAGATTCTTCTTTAAAATGAATTTTTTTACTGAATTATTCTTCATGCGACTTAATTTTCTAAAAACATTTGTTAATCCATCAAAAATTCCTTTTATTTAAAAAATCCTAAAACTTAAAATCCATTGAATGGTTTGAATGTCCAATTAAATAATTGATGATTGGTTTGAATTCCACTTATTTTGTTTCATTTAAGTTATAATACTTAACTCCAACTAGAAAACCGTAAATATGTAAGCTTCAGATTAGGTTTGCGCACATTTCAATGTTGATACATTTTTTTGAAATAACTCTTTTGGAACTAAGTTCGTTAACAATCTATTTCTCGGGCTAATACTTATATGATGTCATAAAAGCTTTATATTGGGCTAAATAAAATATGAAGATCAGATATATATCGTCCAAAAGGTCAATCTTAAATGCTTTTCAATTTTGAACCAATGTTTGAAATTTTGAAAATGTGATCCCTTATTATCTCTTTCGATAATACTTAATGGAGAGTAACTTAGTAAACAACATCTTAATATCCATTTTATCGTTGTTGGAAAAATATTTATCTACCTCTTATAAAAGTATTTCTACATTAGTGATCTTTTGTAAGACTACACCGCATAATTCTAAAGATATTTTGTATTTGATGATTACAAGAATTAGTCGGTTATATATTTGTGACACCTCAAGTTATTTCTTCCGATAAAGAGAACTTTTTCTAGTGAGGGATACATGTTTATTAACCCTTAATGCCAAGTAAAAAATATGAAACATTAAATATAACATTATATCATTTTCAGTTCCATAAAGTAAGTCCCATCAAGTATTGGAAAGTTTTTATATATTGTATTCTAGATACCTAAACTGAATAAAACAACTTATAAACAACATATAACACATAAACATTACAATTCAAAAGATTATCTAAAATAATATTTTACAATATAATGTAGCATAAATGAAACACATTGTTACAGTACTTATACAATATATTTCGGTACACACACTAACTTGTATATGTAAGAGTCTAAAAACAATCAATGCTGGACCGACTTAATCGACTCAATTAAAAAAAGCTTATTTTAAGTTGTTTTTATTGTTTGATATTTGATGAAAAATTCACATATAATAATCTAGCGTTCATGATTAATTATAACCAATATTAACCTTCTTGGACTCACTACTGTATGCACTATCATTAATTACAAACTTGTCCAAATTCTAAAATAAAACAAATCACCTTGAGGGATCATATTGGTGTATATTGGATTTTTAATCATTTACATGGGTTTGGAAAACTTAAGAAATTCTAAAAACATAAAAATATACCATGCAACCATAAACATACTTAAGATTCATATTTTATATAGTTCAACCTAATAATTATCTACATTGGACCCTAATCACGGCTATGTAACATTGCTTGAACTAAGTATGTGTACCATTTATAAGATTCAGATTTTAAAATACTTAATAATCTCAACTCATAATAGAAAATATAAAACTTGTATCTCACATGGATGAATCTTATACCACTTTTTAGAACTATGGGAATCCAATTATTTTAAAAGGTTAACAATCTAAACGAGTCTTCTTCGTACAGAAATAAGAAACATTTATTTATAAAGTCATAAATTTTAATTGTGAATGGTTCCTTGTTGATGTTGTTACAAAATATGATTGATTGGATATAAATCTTCATACGGTTGGTAACTTTAGATTTTTCATATGAATATGTCATGAGAGATTTAGCCAATCAATCTCTTATTTTTTTTTGTATACTTTGGCGATAAAAATATGTTATATTTTTACGACTTACTAGTTTATGATTTTTTTTTAAATCTTATTTATTTTACTCTTTATTAATGCTATACTTATATCATGATAAAACCTAAATTCAAAACTAAATAGAAAAGTTTATGTTAAGTTATCAGAATTGGATACCATAACTTTAGGTTTATTTTGTTTTATACAACAATCATAATTTTTTTACGGATTCAAATCCTTTATAGTATTAGGCTTATACTCATAATAGTTAAATACATAATTAAACGTGTATTTTTTGTTGATTGTTGTTAATAAACCTTAGCAGTTTCATATATATTAATTTCTTATTTTAAAATTTTTAACTCCACTGTCTTAATAATATCACAATTTAAAAATATAGATTATTAACATATTTGTCATTTAATATATTCAAATAGGTATTAGTAGTCTTGTTATTATGAAATAATATATTTTATTTATAAAAATACAATAAATAATATAATTAATACTTTATTAACTAATAAAATAAATGCACAATCTGAAATCATAATTTCAGGCTGACAGTTATATGTTGCTATATGTATTTTATTTTAAGTATAAAAAATATCGATCAAATAAATTAATCAAAATTGATTTTAAAATGAATTTAAATTATAAAAAAAATTAAAAACGCAAAAAAGAACTAACCAAATATGTTTTTAAAAATAAATATCTAACAGAAAACCACATTATCATGGAATAGTGATTCGTAATCTAAAAAAGTTTATTGTAATTTGAAAATGTGTATTGGATTGTTGTAAATGGTTGCGAAAATTGGATATATAAAATTCTATGGAAGTTATAATAAGTTATTTACTCGGATGGCTAAAGAGAACGCCATGATAGTAGATATTTTCTCAAGATGTTTTCGAAACTAGTCGTTATACACTTATTATGGCTGAAATTTTCTATTAATCGATGTCTCATTATAACAAGTCAATTTATTATTGGTTGGCGATAAACATGTGTTTTTTTAAAATTTGTGATTTTATGAAATTGTATTTTTGTGTTATTTTTTTACTCAGATTTATATTTGCGTAGGGTTTATTAAATCTTATAAACATATCATAATTATCCTAAATTTTATAAAGATAAACTGATTTTCTTAAAATATATTATTACGAAATCTTTTTTTAAGAAAAATAATGAATTTTGTTTCGATCTATTTGGAGGTTTGTGTTTTTGTTCTTCTATATTGTAACAATAAAACTGTTTTTTTTTCAAAAATAAAATTGTATCGCTAAAAATATAGAATTGTTTTACAAGGGAATGATTAAGAACAATCCTTCAGGGGCTTAACTTGACATCCAAGTTAAAGAAATGTTACATAGTGAGAATTTTATTAAATATAATCCTTTGAATTTAGAAGACATCTCTTTGGGCCAACTAGGCCGGGAACAACACCATACACAATTTAAAATTTATGAGATCTCAAGCATCCCTTCAATGGAATTAAGTAGCAGCTGTATATGGCCTGACTTTGAGATTTCCTCTATCTCAAGCAAGACCTGAAAAATAAAATTAATACTAGCAAGAATAAGATTGAACAAAGCCAAGACAATTAATCAAAGCATAATATAGGATTGGAAAATTTAACCTAAATATCGCAAACCTAAACTCTCTAGCAGAACTATTGCTGTAAGTGTATTATGGATGGAGTTGCCATCAAAATTAGATTGCATCTTGGTCTTAAGGGTCCACCGAGCCAACCAAACGCCAGCTTGGTTTATGGTTATATGGATATGTTTAATGGTCATAGTAGGATTAATCAAAGATCTACAACAAGATATCACGTTGTTAAGATACTAGGGTGATGTACCCTTAGCCAGCACGTTAATTAAAAGTTCATGATTAGATTCTATATCCATATTATTATAACCCTTATTATTACAAATAACTAAAACATCCAATAAAACAAGACATTTCGCAATGAGAGGGTTTAATTTGCCATAAATTCTACCATAGGTGGTAATAATCTCACTCGGTTTCTTTCTTATAATACCAACACCACAAACATCACCAAACAATGAACATGCACCATCGCAGTTTAATTTTAATCTATTATGTTTAGGGGCAATCCATTTAATGCAACTGATATGAGAAGTGTGATTATTAAGAAAAAAGTAGCCTAAGTTTCCAGCTTAAGACAAATCACCATACCAAATCATTCGATTGAAAGTATTTGCGATATCAAGATGAGAAATAATGTAACAAAATTTATTTAATATGATGTTTTTATCTATATGAAAGAAATCGAATTTAAATTTATTCTAAAGAACCATATAGTCTAGGAAGTTATGATAGGAATCATGGTTATGATATAAGTTTTCTTTTCAATGGACCAAAATTAATTTCTAATCATATGATGGATAATAATGAATTTGTAAATGGATATAATGAAAGTGGAAGAGAGGTGAGTCCAAATTCTCCATGATATAGGTCAGTTAATAAAAACGTGGCTAACTATCTCTATATGGGAGCAGAAGACACACTTAGAAGCCAAACTAATGTTTTTCTTTTTTAAATTAATATTAACAGGAATCCACCTTCTTAATGATTTCAATAAGAGGATTGAACACTTGGTTCAGGTGTTGTTATTCCAAATTTTTGCAAATAGATTGTGCCTTTGTCTAACGAAATTCCATGTATCTTTGGTGCTAAAGTCACCAGAGCTACCTAAAGTCCAAATGATGTTGTCATTTCTGTCATGATTAACTTTCATCTTAGTGATTTTAATGATATCATAATTAGTGACAATATAAGTGAGCCTACTGATAACCTAGTTATCATTTGAACCGAAATTGGAAACTTTAATCAAAATGTTAGAATACCAGTTATTATTATCATTGTTAGGTAATTGGATAAGGGGTCTATACTCAATCCATTTAGCTAACCAAAAATTAAATTAACCATTTCCAAGACCTCAAAGAACATGAGGCTCAACAATATCGCTCATATATTTGAGCATGTTCCATGTATTTGAACTTTTAGTGGAAATATTAACTTGAAGATAATGTTTTTTTACAGTACACTAAGTTCATGTAATTGGTCCAAAGCTTTAATTGTTTGGTAGTTTAAATTGACAGAGGTCAGAAGGTTAGCTTTGTCTTTGTTTATCCTCTGGCCAGAGATGTCGTGGTATAATTTAAGGAAGCTATTGATTCTTTCAATACTTTTTTGGATTCATTTGGAAAGAGGAAAAAGTCATCTGTAAAGGCAAGAGAGTTGATGATTAAAGGACTTCTGGTTTTATATATCATATCATGGTTGTTGTTAAAGATGTTGTTAATACCTCTAATGAGGTATTCTTCAGCAATAAAAAAAGTTGGGAGATTGGACCTCCTGCCTTATACCATTAAGATTTTTAAAATATCATTTAAGATTACCATTAATTAAAATTGATAAAGAAGAAGAACTAATACTATTTTTTATAAGATTTAAGAAATTTTCATGTAATTCAAACAAATTCATGACATTAAGGATAAAATAGTGTGATATTTTATCAAATACTTTTGGTATGTCAAGCTTGAGGATGATGTTACCAGACCTAACTGTCTTGTTTATATAATGATATGGAAATAGAGTTTTAAGGACTAAATTGTAAATACTGTAAATTTAAGGATTTAATTGTAATTAATGTAAGTTTTGTCCTTAATTCGTGACTGATGTAAGTTTTTGAGGATATTTGTAACTATGTATAATTAGTAAGGACTAAACAACAATTAGTCCATTTTTTTGTAACAGATTTCAGTTTGAGACTAAGTCTTGGCTCCTCTATATAAAGGACCAGACTACTCTAATAAAGGGGTTCAACACTTTTTACTTTGAAACTCATTTGTACTTGTGTTTTCTCTCTCTAAAAATTCTTTAAGCTCTTTCTCTCTCTAGAATATACTCTCAACAATTAACTAAGGCAAAACAATAACTCATCAAATTGGCGACTCTACTAGGGACGTGAAATCAGTGCTTTTATTTCGATTCGGAATATTAATACAATCTCGTGGAATTATTTAACTGAAATTCATACAATGAATCCAGAAAACAATTCTACGCTTCGTCGGCAATGGATGCTGAGAAAACCGATGGAAATAGAACCAACAGGAACAGAACTGATGGAAATAGAACGGACGGATCGTTTCCGATCCGAGCTCAATCTGATATCGAGGCACGAATGAATCAACTTTTAGATAAAATTAATACTTTGAATGAGAAATATGAGCGGAGAGAGTAAGAGATACTCTCAACAAGGCTCAGATCCGAGGTTAGACAGGAGGTAGAAAATACTAAGGTGGAAGGTCAGTCATATCAATCTTTCGAGGATCGAGGCGCTAAGTCTGACCACAAAAAAACACGTTTTGTTTCTCCTAAAGAACGATATTCGTCTCGAAAGGAGAGGAAGGATAACAGAAATTAGTCACTTCTAGTGACGAGGAGGTTGAAAGTTCAGCATCGGGTTTTAAGAGGCATACAGGTTCTTCAAAAGAAGAATCCGAAAGAGATTATTCGAAGAAGTATAAAAAGGAAAGAAAATCTAAGAATGCTCCTCGTTCAACTTGGCATGAAGGAAATCCTTCGACTCCGTATGTTGAAATTGATAGGAACCTATATGTCACAATGGGAACTGATGATTAGTTCGTTCAAGGTGTTGACTGGAGAAATTCTCTGTTGACAGATAAAATTCGATCCATGGCGCTTCCGAAGCTTTTCGGAAGCGCCATGGATCCCGATGAGATGCAGGATCCCGATGATCACATCGAGCAATTTAAAAATTATATGATGAATTTTGAGGAGGATGACCGGCTTGTGTGTCGTGCATTTTCACAGACTTTTAAGGGTACAACTCTTAAGTGGTACAACAGGATTCCAAGGGGGTCCATATCAAATTTCAGAGATTTCTACACTACTTTTCGAAGGTAGTTTATGGGAAGCAAAGAGATGAGAGAAAATAGCGACACTATTATTCAGTGCGAGCAGGCACCGAGAGAAAAATTGAAACATTATACCAAGATATTTGTGTTGACCAAGGCTAGTTTGGACAACTGTGAGGAAAATTTAACAATGACACTTTTTCGCCAAGGACTGTTGCCAAGGGATTTAGCTAATGAAACAATAAAGAGAAGGGCCTTAACTTTTGGAGCTTTGATGGCTCAAGTTGATGATCAAATCAAAGTGGAAGAGTCGAGTAGAATCTGAGGTGGACCGGTCAGCACTCCGAAAAATTCAGGACACACAACGAGTAATCAATGGTAGCCCTCAAATAATAACAATGGCAATGGTAATAATCCGTCGAGGCAAAAGAACAATAATTTTCCTCCTCGCAGTGGTGGTTATTCAAATCACGATCCATCTAATACTTACAAAAGGCCTAGACCAAATACATGGGTCAAGCCTGAGTATTATGCCGATCTGACAGAGAATGTTTCTGTCATATGAGATAAGACTAAGAATTCTGTGAATTTCAGGAAGTCGGCTCCCATCAGTAGACCAAGGGAGGAGAGAAATAATAAATTTTGCAGATATCATGATGATATTGGGCATGATACAAATGATTGTATTGCTCTAAAGAAAGAAATCCAATATCTAATTGAGAATGGAAAGCTCATGACCTATGTGAAATCACATGAGACTGCATCAAAAAATAATGGTGCATCAACTTCAAAAGCTGCACAGCGAGCTGAGAATTTGATGATTATGGATTCACAGGTTGAATCGTTCGATGCTTCTTCTGAGTACGTTGAAAAGTATCCAAATAGGTCGCTTCTGATGACAGTTGAAGAGCTTGCGGAAAAGGGGCGTGTTCAAGAATTATGCAAGTTTTTTTAAATCGTTGGCTATTTTTGGGGGCGATTCAATAACTGGAAATTCAGACAGTTCGAGGAAAAGACATGTTGTCAACTTGAAAACTCAAATTGAAGGTATGATGTCAACACACTTGTATGGAAAGAAAGATATTCCCTTCATTTTATTTGATGAAGACAATCTAAGAGGAACTGTATGACCACATGAGGATGCTGTGGTGATCGGAGCTGAGGTGGCTGGCGTCAAAATTCAACGTGTGCTGATTGACACTGGCAGTTCTACTAATTTCCTTTTTAAATCCACCTATGATAGAATGACAAATCCACCTCAGATTACTCAATCGGATCGTACAATTATCAAATTCATGGGTGTAACAGCTCGTGTTGTTGGAGAATTCGATGGTGAAGTTAGTTTGGGAAAAGGATCATTCAAGAAAAAAGTCCAAGTACTCTTTATGGTGGTGAGCTGTCCCACAAGTTATAATGCTATTTTTGGAAGATCATGGCTTTCAACAATGTACGGGGTGGTTTCTATAGTTCATCACTGCTTTAAGTACGTAGTTGGAGACAGAGTTGGGGTGGTTCGAGGCGATCAAAAGGTTGCCATAGAATGCTATGCCACTGCGCTACGGGTCCGAGGATCCAGCAGTGGAGATTTGATGCGAGAATGACAATTAGAGGGGATACCCTCAGAGTTGGAAGAAAGGGTTGACGATCTGAGGAAACCCGGGGTCTTTAACGGTGAGTGAAGAGATAGATGAGTTTACTTTTTCGGAAGGGAATGTGCTTCAAATCAGAAATTTATTGACCCATTTTCTAAGTCAACAGCCACTTGATTATTTATCTCAAAATTTGGATTTCTTCGCTTGGAATACAGAAGATTTAACAGGAGTACCTATTGAGGTAATTCGAGATAGCTTGGCCATATATCCAAAGGTCAAGCCGGTAATTCAAAAAAGGAGAGCGTTTTCCTCGGAAAAAGTAGAAGCAATTGTTGCTGAAGTGGATCGGTTGTCTAGGGTCGGACACATAAGGGAATCATTGTATCCTTTGTGGACGGCGAATCTGGTAGTATTTAAAAAAAATGGGAAATGGAAGATGTGTGTGGATTTTACAGATTTGAATAAAGCCTGCCCCAAAGATCTATTTCCCGTTCCTCGAATAGATCAGTTGATTGATTCTACTTCAGGAGACAAAATTTTAACTATTATGGATGCTTTTGCAGGGTATAAACAGATCCAAATGGATCCAAAAGATCAAGAGTGCACGACTTTTATAACTGATAGAGGCCTACATTGTTATAGAGTGATGCCCTTCGGATTAAAGAATGTTGGAGCCACTTATCAAAGATTAATGAATAAATATTTTGCTACGCAGATCGGAAATAATATGGAGGTATATATAGACGATATGGTAGTGAAAAGTTTAAGGGGATGAAGTGCATCTTGATGATCTAGAGGAAGATTTTTTTAATTTAAGGGCGATCAGGTTGAAATTAAATACTGAGAAATGCACCTTCGGAGTTCGATCGGGGAAGTTTTTGGGTTTTATTATCAGTGAAAAAAGAAAAGAAGCTGATCCAGAACAGTTAAAAGCTTTGATAACAATGAATCCACCTCGATCAATCAAAGAAGTGAAAATATTGACATGAAGGTTAGCAGCACTTAATCGATTTATTTCAAGATTTTCTGACAAATTCTTTCCTTTCTTTCAAGTATTACGAGGACCCAACAGGTTCGAATGGACGTTGGAATGTGAAACAGCATTCACAAACATTAAAAAATTTGTTGTCATCACCTGAGATTTTGACAAAGCCTCGAAATGGAGAGAATTATTTTTGTACATTGCGGTATCAGATTTTGCACTCAGCGCAATGTTAATGAGTGATAATTCAGGAATTCCGAAGTCGGTGTATTACGTTAGTAAAAGACTGGTGGCAGCAAAAAAGAGATATATGAAATTAGAAAAGATGGATTTAGCATTGGTGATTGCTGCTAGGAAGATGCGTCCATATTTTCAAGCTCATACTATCGAAGTCCGAACTTCATTCCCCTTAAAAAATGTTTTGCAACGACCTGATATTTCAGGGAGGATAACTAAATGGTCAGTGGAGTTGGGGGATTACGATATCTTATTTACACCTCGAACAACGATCAAAGTACAAGCATTGGCAGATTTTTTTGTTGAGTTCCACTCAAGCCGATCGGATGAGGAAGAAACTAAAAAGCTATACTTGTAGATTCGAGGTGGGTTGTTCGAACAGATGGAGGATCCAGTATTTCAGGGTGCAGTACTTGGGTTCAATCAATAGCTCCTACAGGGGAAACAATGATCCAATCAATTAAATTTGGTTTTCATGCTTCGAACAATGAAGTTGAATATGAAGCTGTTTTGGCATGTTTGAGATTGGAAAAAAATTATGGGGCGACTTGAGTGCGCTTCGAAACAGATTCTCAGTTATTAGCAAATCAGGTGTTTGGATTTTCTGAAGCAAAAAATGATCACTTGATTTTATATCTTCGCAGATTCGGAATTTGATGCTTATGTTTGACAGCGTGGTTGTAGAATATATCAGGCGATGAAGTAACATGGTGGATGATTCTTTAGCAAATATTGCTTACAAGGAAGAATATCCTTGGATTTCGCTCAATCCTTCAATTTTTACTCAATCTAGCCGATGTGAAAATATAGAAGAATTTTTTTTATCTCGGATGAAAGCCGATGCGATTGGCGATCAGATATTCTTAATTTTTTTACCCAAGGAATACTGCCAAATGATTCCCAATTGGCCAAAAAGTTAAGGGGTAAAGCCTTCAGATATATAGTTATGGATGTAATTTTATATAAAAAGGCATTAAGCAGACCATTACTAGGATGTTTAAGCAATCAAGAATCACAAGAAATATTGTCAGAGTTGCATGATGGTGAAGGGTCAGCTCATTGTGGGTTCAAAGCTCTATCGCATCGAGTTTTACTTGCAGGGTTTTACTAGCCTACAATCATGAACGATGCTAAGAATTTAGTATGAGGTTGTGATACTTGTCATAGATTTGCTAATGCTAGCAGTACCGCTTATGTCTATATCTAAGGCGATACCATTTGATAGGTGGGGAATTGATCTGGTGGGACCTTCGCCGATGGCTTTTGAAGGAAGACAGATGATAATTGTGGTGGTGGATTATTTTACGAAGTGGGCAGAATCAGAATCGCTATGAGGAACAAAAGCAAAGGATGTCATCAAATTCGTTGTGAATAGTATTTGTTGTCGTTTTGGGGTTCCTCGGAGAATCACAACAATTAATGGCCCTCAATTTAATAATAGGGAAATGGCTGCATTTTGTACTTCTAAAGGAATTCGGAAATGTTTTGCGACACCTTTTCATCCTCAAGCTAATGGACAAGTGGAAGTGACAAATAGAACGATTTTAGATGGTTTGAAGAAGAATCTATTGGGGGCAGCAAGGAAATGGCCAAACTAGTTTGGCATATGGTATGGATGCAGTCAGCCCTATTGAATCTACGACGTCATCTTTTAGAATATATCAATATTCTGAAAGGTCTAATGACGAAATTCGAAGGGCTAATTTGGATTTGATTGAAGGAAAAAAAGTTCGGGCTCATTTGAATGTAATCCATTATCAAACTCTTATGAGAAATAGATATGATTCGAAGCTGAAAATAAGAGAATTTAAAGAAGGTGATAAGGTGTTGAGGAAAGTTTTCTTGCACACAAAGGAGAAGAGTCTCGGAAAAATGGCTCCGAATTAAGAAGGGCCTTAAACAGTTGTTGAAAGAATCAAGCTGGGGTCTTATCGTCTTTGTGATTTCGAGGGGAGAATGCTTCAACACCCGTGGAATATTCAACACTTGAAGCTTTTTTGAGAATAGATACGTTTTTGTACTTCATAATTTTTGTTTTGACTGGCGCACTCTTTCTTATCCTGTTGGCCCATGAAGGTTTTAACGAGGCGTCGTGTACATATTCAATTTTATCAATAAAGTTTGTTTTTTGGCCAATGGTTTTTTAAATATATTTGAATACTATCTTAAAAAATCATCAAAAACTGATCACCTTTGAGATTGTTTAAGAGTAGAATGTTCTGAAGTGTTTATGACATTTTTCGAAGAAACAACCATGTTTAATAATCACATTACATTTTTATTTCGAAGTGAATGCTTAACAGCACATTGAGAATTTTTCGAAGAACTTTTAAAACTTTCTTAAAGTATTTGATGAGGTAAGTTTACATCGATTTGGTAAGGATTTGTGGTTATTTTGTTTGTAAAATTCAGCATCAAATAAAATGCAAGGAAAATGATAACATACAAAAGTCATTTGTCATTTAGATCAAGTCATTAAGGTACAACAAAAAAAGATATTTTAATACGACGGGATAAAAAAAAGATAATAAAGTCATTCAGAAGACTCTTCTTCCTTGGATGATTCGTTTTCTGAAGACGATGAACTAGGAACAGGGTCGAAAGCTTCGTTTGGGCGTTTTTCTTCAGGGATATCATTCCAAAAGCTTGTAAGGTCGATTTTTGGATAAGTAGCGTGAAGTTCTCGAATAAGAAGAATAGTTGCATCTTCTTTTCCGACGCTGATGGCTGCTTGCATATCCTTTAAAAGTTCAACTTCGGCGGCGGTAACAGCAGCAACTTTTTCAACTTTGAAATTCTTCTTCAATTTAGCCATGGCATCAACTAGTTCTTTTTTTAATCTCACAAAAAGTGAGAGAATTTCGAAGCTTACTGGCCTTGTCTTTTTCAGTGGCTAGTTCAGTAGCATGGCTAGTGTTGATTTTCTTCAACTCTGCTTTATAAGCGTTCGTCAGCAATTCAGTCTCCACAAGGTGGTTGATTCGCAGATGATTCTTTATGCAGAGAGAACCTTTGATTAGTTCGGATCATGCCATTTCATAAGAATTAAATTGATTGACTACTTTGCCATGCATAATTTCTCTAAGCTTCTTCTCAGCTTCGTAAGCTTCCTTGTAGTAAACCTTATTTTTGGCTAGCTGCTTTAGATGGTTCTGAGAAGCTTTGACTTGGGAAGAAAGTTTCTTTGCTGCTGCATCAAGTTCGGAAAATTGTTGAAGAGCGACAAAAATGGCAGGATTTGGAGTAGGAACACGAAGTTCAAATGTGCTAGGATCTTAAACCATTGGGGTGATGGGATCAAGAGAGCAAGTAGCTTCTGGAGAGGTTTCAATTGTTTCTCGTCTCCTAAATTTAAGCATATGGTTTTGGATTAGTTGAAGAACAGAATCTTCCTCACCAATAAGTGCTTCGGTATTTTCGAAGACGATAAACATGTCAGGGACGATGGCTGCAGTGGCTTGATTCTCGTTTGAGGTGCTATCTTCAATGACTATCAAAGGGTTGTCTTTGTTTGATTGATTTTCTTCGCCCTCATCAACCAAAGTGTACAAAGTGATTCTCATATGCTTTTTTTTTCTTTCCGAGGGAACCAGAGGAAACTTTCTTTTTATTTGGTGATGGTTCTTGATATTTTCCCTCTTCGATGGGTGAGAGAGGTTGTTCTGTAATCTTGCATTTTCGACGCTTTGGTTTCGATGGCATGGAAGGGTTAGACCCAGATGTGCTAGCTGCATTTTTTCCTTCTATTCTTTGATAACTTTTTATTTCTTCTTTTTTTGGAAAATGGCTATCCGATCTGTTACGAATGTGAAGAAATACTTTGTAATTAGGTTGAGGTATTCGTTGGCACACAAACTTTGGATATGGTTCAGATGATAAATCTTGAGGAGGCAACCCACATTTTTTTATTAGAAACAAATGGCTATGGAGGAAATTGATGGGATAAAAGGTAGTGTGAAATACATTATTCCATTCCTTTTCAGCCCAGGCGACGAGTTTTTGAAAAATATCCTTAGCAGCTTCCTGATATGAAGATGAATTTCTGTTTCCAGAATTTGTCACCTTCCAAAAGATCATCGATGATCATGAGGTCATCCATCAACGTGAGGTAGTAAAAGGGAAGCTTCAGACCTTTTGAAAGTTAAGTCAGTGAGATGAAGTCTTTCATGCTGATGGGTATTTTGGATAGATTAGCTACCATGATCACTGACATAAGGGTGAACCATTGATTCGGTGTCACCTGAGTAGGGCATAAACTGAGGAGTTCGAAGTACTCCACGATCAATGGATCTAGTGGAAATCGAAGACCCCATTTGATGATTTTTGAGTATACTACTAGTTCATCATCCTTGAAGTCCCAGGGGAGTTTCTCCTTCTTTGGCAGACGAAGAGTTATGTTTTCTCCCATTCCCCATTGTTTCTTAGGAGTCGAAGCTTGGCTTTCCTTATAGTATATGTAGCAGACTTTTTTCAAAGCGATAATGTATTTGCTTTCGAGGTTCCTTAGGTTCCTCCCAATTTTTGCCATTTCTTCTTCGAAGATGGAGCAAATATCTGCTTCTTCTTGAGAGTCAACCTCAAGATCGGTTTTTGTAGCTTCTGAGTCAGCTTCATTGGCTTTTGAATTTTGTTCTCGAGGATTTTGAGAAGTTGGGATAATCATTTCTGTAGAGGGATTAGTAATTTGAGGCGATTCCTCTATTACTTCTCTTTGAGGATGATCGTTAGTAGTTGGATTTGAAGGAGAAGGAGTTTAGATGATTATAGACTCATCTCCCATAGGGATGAAAGTTTTTCTTCGTCTGGATACTGAAGGGTTTTCCGAAGAATGGTTATTTGTTTTGGGTTTTAGAGGAGAAATTCTACTTTGAGATGAGGATACTTAAAGTGTTTTAGGCTTGGATATTTTAGAAGAGGATTGTTCTTCGATTATAGGGGAAGGTAAAAGATTTGGAACTTTAGTAGGATCGAAGTTACCGTAATAGAATGTCTCAATAGTAGTTTTGATTGGACCTCCTCGAATTAATCTTGCTCTTTAGTATTCTTCTGCCCTTTGTGTAATACAAAAGTAATTGTAAGATCCGAACACTAAATTACTATCAGTATCAGACGATTCTAGTGTTTTGGGTAGAATAACCTTCGATTTTTTAGTTCTTGGTTTCTTTCGCATAAACCAAGTAAGGGTTGATCGGAGAGGATGAAGATTGGTCGGGAAGTTTGAATTTTCTGAAGAAAATCCTGAGAATAGGGGAGGAGCACGATTAAGGTAGCCAAAAACTCGAACTTCTCTCTAAAAAGGTTTCTGTGTGAGGAGAGTGGAAATGAGAGGAAGGTTGTATTTATACTAAAGTGAGTGAAGGCGTGTGAAGGTGGAAAACCCTTTGTGATGATAGGTTGGAATACGAATCGTTGAGTTGGTTAGATGTTCGACATCTGTCAGCCTAGACTACTAGTGTTATGATGAATTTAACGGTTACATATTTAACGGTTACATTCGAGGATGATTACTCAAAGATAATTTATTTACATAATATTTCAAGGACGACTTTCAAACCAACATTTTATTACATTGATTCGAAGTGATTTCAAGCTAACGTTTAACTATTAAGGATTTTTGAGGTCATTTTGCGTTTATTCTTTGATTCGAATATGTTTTAAGATGTTAAATTGCATAAGTGCTTCGAATAATTATTTAAGCTAATTGCTTCGAACGATTGTTTTAAAGTTTATGACAGGTTACATAGCGTGTGGGAGTTTTCGAAGATGTAAAGATTCGAAGACAAAACAGATTTGAAGACTTTTTAGTTCTCATTCATTTACTGACATGAGAACTAAGGGGGCTTCTGATATGGAAATATAGTTTTAAGGACTAAATTTTAAATAATGTAAATTTGAGTATTAATTGTAATTAATGTAAGTTTTGTCCTTAATTCGTGACTGATGTAAGTTTTAGAGGATATTTGTAACTTTGTATAGTTAGTAAGGACTAAACAGTAATTAGTCCACTTTTTGTAACAGATTTCAGTTTGAGACTAAGTCTTGGCTCCTTTATATAAAAGACCAGACTACTCCAATAGAGGGGTTGAACACTTTTTACTTTGAAACTCATTTGTACTTGTGTTTTCTCTCTCTAAAAACTCTCAAGCTTTTTCTCTCTCTAGAATACACTCTCAACAATTAACTAAGGAAAAACAATAACTCATCAATTACTAGTTATAAGAATCATAAAATAAGTGACAGCTAGATCACTCATTTTGTCATGATATTCAACCCATATGCATTCATTCTTAATACTATTGATTATGTTTTTTTCATCTTTTTTTGACATAGGTTTGAAATATGAAAATATTTTATTTACCATCTTTAAACCAGTTGTTATAGGTTTTTTGCTCCCAATAAGTTTCTTCTCTTGTCAAGAGAAGAAGGTGATTGGCTTTAGCTTTGTTGAGATTAATTTTATCTTTAATTTTATTAGAACTTTGAAAAATGTTCTCATAGTAGTTAACATCATCCTTAGCTTTGGCAACATCATTGGAGATGTTGCCAAAGATATTATGATTCCAGTCTTGAAGAGTTTTCTTAAGTATTTTTAAGTTGTGTCAGAAGACATGTAAATATGGACTGGTTATAGAGAGGTTCCAAGAATTTTCAATTGTTTATTGAACTCACTATGCTAAACCCAAATATTTAAAAATTTAAAAGATGGTTTTGATGTGAGAGTATTGCTGAATAGATTGATGATCATAGAAGAATCATCATTGCAGGTTTTGGTATGGTGTTTAACATAAATTTGATTGAAATAATTTCTCATTTGGGAATTGATGAGGACTCGATCTAAAAGTTTCCATTTTTTGTTATTAGACCAGATGAATGAGGATATAATGAAGGCCACATCCTCAAGATCACAGTCCACAATTATGTTTTTAAAGTCATCAATACTTTTTAAACACAAAGTTGAACAAGATAATTGCTCCGAAGTGTTTGTGAAACAGTTAAAATCACCCATCACAATCCACTATAGAGATTTAGTGGAAATATGCTTAAGGGTATCCCAAATGGGAAGTCTACTGGCTCTAGTGCATTTGGCATATATATCAATAACATTAAATGATTTGTTGGAATTAGAGTGAGTTACATTAAGATGTCAAAGCAAAGCAATTTCACAGAGCACATCAACATTGAAAGAATCATCCCAAATGATCCAGATTGTGTTGTTCATATCGGAAATGCCATAATTAAAGCCAATTACTTTAAGAATGAAATTAAGCTTAGATGAAAGGATCATGCGTTCCTGGATTGCCAGGAACAAAATTTTATCAGTCTTAATGATCGAATTGAGTCTTCTAATTGTCTTTTTATTTCATAAATCCCTAATATTCCAGTTAAGAATCTTAACCGTTATTTATAATATTATAAGAAAGGTCATCAAAGTCATTGTGAGTCTTTCTTTTGATTTTTAGAAGGTTCCGATTTGAGGTTGGATTAATTTTGACTTTATTTAACTATTTCCTCCTGATTTTAATTTTTTCTTAATGTACTTAATGTTCCTATGGATTGGGGCTGATGGGAGGCTTATCTGCAAAGCAAATTATGCGGAGGAAAATTCAAGATCATCATCAGATGAATCCGGAATGTAACTAAATCTTTTCCCAAGGTTAATGTGATGTAGGGCTTCTATAACTTCAGAGTTTATTTAATCAAAAGGTTTTCTTTTCATTTGTGGTGGCGTTTTATCATCAAACATCATATTATTAACCCAAGTTTGTTCAACATTATTAGTATTACTAATGGTATTTTTTACTTCAGCAGGGATTTGACTATTGATTTCATTGGAGTTACATTTGATGATAATTGATTTTAACTTATAGTTTTTGGGAATCCATTGTTCAGGAGGTTTGATGGGAATTTAATGCTCATCGGGAAGATCTTAAACATGGATGTTTGATGGGGTCAAATTTTGTTAAGACTTTTGTTTTTTCTTGCATCGAATGTTGTTGTGGTCAGGATGGCAACATTCATTATAATGTAAAAGAATGTTCTCAGATACTATATATAACCATTGACCATACTGGTCACCAAATTGAGACCAGACTTTTTTTATTTTGAAGCTTGGATATATCAATTTTCATCCAAGTCTGGCAAAAGTTAAAACTAGCGATGTTTTGTTTCTAGGATCCACACATCTAAAGAAATTCCAATAGATTTGGTTAAGTTTATAACAATATCTTTATTATACATATAGATATGAAGCCTATGGAATGTTACTCAAACTGGGATAACGGGTGACTCTTTTTTTGTGGTAAAATTGGTATCTTATTTCATGAGTCTCATAAAATATTGGTGAAAGGACCAAACATTCATTCCCCAAAAGATGTTAAGGTCATCTAATACAGTAAGTTTGATAAATATATGTCGTTTGTCTCATATAATTAGGTTAACAATTCCAAAGAGTTACAATTTATTTAGGAAGATATTTAATTCATGTAATACACGTCTACCTAATGAAAACTTAACAACAATAGTATATCTATTGGAGGCAAGAAATAAATACTTATTTTTTCACATGGAAGGTAACTGATTTGAAGTTATCCTTGGTAGCAAATTTTACCTCTTCGTGTTGAATCTCCATGGAGGATTGATGCTTCTTGACTGCTCTCTATAATTCTTTGTACTTGCAATTTTTTCTTCCTCGATGGTGGTCTTCATAGGCAGATGGGGAAATCACGCTTCATACTCAGATGGATCATCATTCTCATTGAGTATCTTTTGTTCCATCTTCTTGCTTAATTATTTTCCTCGGTATGGTTGATTCCTTATTATTATTATTTTTTCCTTTTTTCCAATTGTTGCTGAGAAATTTATGACCAACAGATGATGGTTTAGCCTTGAGAGAGGCGGAATTTCCAATTTGGGGAATTCTCAAATTGAAACTCTACGATGTCTTCAATTCAAGGGCTAAGTTGATTTAATTTTAATTCTTCTAATTTCTTCTTCAACTTCCTTCGATTTCTGCAAACCCGAATACTGATATTTTTTTCGATACGCAACGATGGTGGCCTTTATTTTTGAACAAATGAGTTTTCTGATGGAAGAAGAATATCGATTGCAGCAACTAAGAAATAGATTGAGCTACGACCATGGATTCAGGCGAAGAGAATAAGAGGGTTTCAAGGGTGAGCTATTTTTTACCCCAGATCTTGGAAAACAGGTATTTTTCTTAGACGATAGTTTTTCCAACAAAACCATATTTATTAAACACAATAATATTTAAAAATATATGTTTGTTAAATTTAGATGTATTTTAGTTTATAAACATTTAAGATGATAAAAATAAAATATTAAAAAACAAAATTTAAAAATAAAAAACTTAAAAAAACATTAAAGAAACAAACAAAAAATCTCAAATAGATTATTCTTATTCTTATTATTTATTATTTATGATTTATTATTATAATAATTATTATTATTTATAGTATAATAATATTTATTATTTTTATTACTTATTATTTTATTTTTTATTTTTTATTCTTGTTGTTGTTATTATTATTATTATTATTATTATTATTATTATTATTAAATTTTAATTGTTTATATTTATTGAAGCGGACATGTACAGAAGTTTTACTATAAAATATATATATATATATATATATATATATATATATATATATATATATATATATATATATATATATATATATATATATAATATTTCATACTAATAAAATTGTGACAATGCATTATATCATAGTGATTCATATCTCTAAAACAAATGAAAAAAAGTACCACTTACTACTACTACCAAAATTGTGCTCCCAATTACACCGACTTTAGAAAGTATAATCAATAATTACTTTGGTTTGTACTAGTATACTACATGGTACGAAGGTTGTCCAGATCAGTCTTCCTCAACCAGACGTTAAGGTTTGGCAAGCTGGCTTATCAAACACACGTTGTTAGGTAAAGCTATGACAAAAGAGAATGTGTTAGTTTCGTATCAAATCACACCACTAAACCATCTTCTTTCGGCATCACTTTAGGCGCCACCTTTCTTTACATATCGGCTTGTTTCAAGTAAGTCTTGATGTTTCATTCTATTTTAAACAGATAACCGAATAAAGTGTGGACCGATCATATTTTCGGTCAATTTACAGTACTAATGTCTGTTTTAGGTTGTGATCGTATACATAGTTTTCATTCGTACAATGTAAGTCATTCATTGTCAAGGCAATTTGAACTCTTTACATTTCATAACAAATGTAGCTCGGACCTAGTTTAGTTTAGTGTGCTTTGCATTCACATCTTGATCACATCTGGATAAAGTAAATGGACATTAGTGACGCTCACCCTAATAAAAAAGATTTCAAATTTGTTTAAATAAATATATTTTTATGATATTTATTTGGTAAAAATATTTATATTTTTTAAAATTGATAACATTTTATAGGCTATAGATACTAGTTTAATAATTAAATATAATCATTGTTGGTTTAATTTGGATTATACGACTAAATAATAATATAATAATATAACGAGTTTCTTATCATATAGATTACTCGTTGGACTCGAATATACCATAAGAAAAAGTACTTTCGATATTGTATTTACAAACCCACTAAAGATTACGATCTTTAGGTCACGAATGAAGCTCGAGTTCACGGATCTTATCTAAAAGTCAAATGTTTGCATAGTATTCTTCATGAGAAGAATCTAAACACGTTAAATATTCATAGATTACTCCATCGAGTTTAGGATTTTTGTCTCGAGATAACATACCTATCTTTTTTGTCATTTCTATAATGGTACATTTACTTAAATATACTTTCAAGTTTCTAAAGTGGTTATTTTTTTATACTTTTTTAAGTACACATCTAAGAGAGATTGTTTGTGATTTCTAAACAGATCCACAACGAGTTCTTCAAATTTTCAAAAGAAACACGCATTATTTACGGATAAGTTTTGCACTTGTATATTTTTGTTTCAATTTTTGACGAACAATATTGGTTTAGGTTATATAGATTGGGGTTCTCGATCCCTAATATCTAACACTGTGGTGTTTTATGGGGATGATAAGGCAACACGTAGAAGTTTGAGAAAGCTTATTTAAAATTTATTACAAACCAAAAAGTAATCCAATTCAATGTGATTAGTATGTTCATTTATATTTACCATCATAAAGTACATAACCATGAAAGCTATGATAAGACCAAGATCCAATATAACTCATATACTGTACTTGTCATACTTCTATATTAATCTTTGACATAGCTACAAGAAATAGTCTTTTTTCTTGCGGTTGTGAATTGATCTAATATATAAACTAACATATATTAGAATTATGATGCACATGTATTGGCATTTGAAACGTATGTAGTGATGTCCGATATACCCAATGATGATTGGACCTTAAGATACATGAGGTGATGTCATCAATGTCCAAAGATTGTTTGTTCCATATTGCAAGATTGGATATCGTTTATCAATATTTAGATATCTGAGTCTTTAATGTCTATATTAGTTATTTAATATTGATGGAATTGATCATTATTAGAGTAAACTTGACCTAATAAATTTCACTTGTTCTTTATGTAAAAATATACAAATACATGCATTGTTCATATAGATTGAAGTTATACATAAGTTGCACGTAAATATTTTAGATATCATTGTTTTGGAATTGTATTTGCAAACTAGATACGCAACTAAAGTGATTCCTACTAGTACCTTATACATGAAAGAATTTTAGACACACATATCACCGAACATTATCATATGTATAAGTCTACCAAACGACCCATATCAGCTTGAGGGTGAGCATACCATTGCTTGATATCATTTTTTTTCACACGTCGCATATTCGTGTACATCTAGGATTCAATGTTTACATTATTCAATTAGATATGTCACACAATAGTCGAATCAGTCCAAAGTAAAGATTGTTTGATTTCATAAAGTGAACGTAGACCAACATTATTTTCTCTAAATAATTTGTGTACGTAAGTAACAAAAAATATGCTCGCTCAAAATTAGCCACTAAGAATTACGATGAGCCAATTCAGATGAATGTATATCTGATTTTTTATTTTAAAAATTCAAATATTTATGTTCATTTATACGATGATTAAGTTCAATGTTGTATGGTTAGTTGATAAGGGTAAGATTTATCTCAATCGTAAATCAGACCGATAAAATATCGGGCCGCTATTTACTTTGTAATATGAATCCAAAAATGTATAACATTGAGGATGTTTTATGTAATAAGGACTAAATATGTTTTAACTTAGTAAGTTAATTGGGTGAATTAGCTAGAAATATACTAAGTGTGTAGGCCCAATCCTACCACCATCACTATATAAGGCAAAGTATATTTTCTTGGAAAGGGTTAACAATTATTACTTTATTGCTACTTTTTAAAGTTTCTCTCTCTAGAATTAACGTATTATATCTCTATAGAAGTTTTGTGTAACCCCCAAAATATTAAGGACTCATTTTCCCTTCAGAAACTTTTATGAGCCATTAGTGGCGACCATATTGAGCATATAGATTGGTACCCGAATATAATATCTTAAATCATCAAGAAACTAAGTTTTATTTCAAATTATTTCGATAGAGATCGACGTTCGAACGCATCAAGATCCTGTAGTACTCACATATGGAATGGTAGTTGGAGAGGGGTTTGGTTAATTAGTAGAGAATGCTCAAAATTTTGCGGGAACTCGAAGAGAAACGAAATCGAATTGATTTGGGGGAACATCAAGATCAATCGTTGAATAATTTTTTTTACTAAATGCTCATAAGGATATAATGGTTGCACGTTTGAAAAATGTTTGATCGAAAACCCAGAAAGATGGGTACAGAGAGAACTATTATTAGGGTGCTGACAATGAGTTTGAATCTCTGCGAGATCATGAAATATACAGAATGAAACATTTTCAATCGGACTGAAGCTATCATGCGTTGAAAAAAAAATACAAAACCAGACATCTGTAAAGTCCTTGGAAATCTAGAGATTACTATATATAATATTCGTAGGAAGTTTTTTCTTCCCCATAACGGGGTCATCGCCACAAGAGGAAGTGTTATTCATAAAAATATTCTAGTTGTGTTAAACAAGAGCGATTTACTAAATACAAGTGACTCGTCATAAAGAAGGTATTTGTCTATGAGGTTAAGGGTCGAATGGTCGCCAACGGTGGTGTAGGATAACAACAAACTATCGCTTAGATTTAGGATAATCGCACACTATTGTCAGTGACCAATCAACAATATCAACATGGGGGTTTGGATAACCATATTTTTTAATAGCCGATTTATAAATAGTTTTTAGAATGGTTTTTATGCAATGATCGATGAAGGTTTCGGGGACCATCACTATAGCCAGGAGCATAATCGGAGAGAATCCCCTCTACAAGTATAAATTATATCTAGATATCTACCAAATTCGTTTGACATATTAAAAATAATGAATTTTGATGCCAACCGAGACCCGGATAACCACATCGAACGGTTTAAGAATTTCATAATGAACTATGAAGATGATGAAGATAAGTTGTTATGTCGTGCTTTTTCACAAACCTTTAAGAAAATTACTCTGAAATTGTACAATAGATTTCCTCAAGATTCTATCAAGAACTTCGACATGTTTTGGATAGTTTTAAGACGATAGTTTGTAGGAAATAAAAAATCCGATAAGACGGTGATACATCATTCAATACAAAGAAAAGTTTGAAAGATTATACCAAGCATTTCGTTTTGATAAAGAATGGTCTAGAGAAGGTAATAAGCAAGTCTCTTGTGTTGTGTTTAGACAATAGCTTCTCCCTGGAAAATCGGTTGATGAAGTTACTTGGAAGAAACAGTTGACCTTCGATGCTCTACTAGCCTAGGTCGAATAACCATATTAAGATGGAAGAGTATAAGTTATGAAGACTTATTCCATTTCCCCAACATAGACAATTCCGTGCTCTGGTTCACCAACAACAACAAATTTAAAGTTTTCAACCTCAAACTTCTAATCTTTTCGTTAAGGTCCAAACCATATTTCATATTCACCAAAAGTTAATTAACAACCTCAGGCTCAACAACAATAATCAAGAGGAAACAATTGGGTTTGACCTGTAAATTTTTGCATAATTAATAGATAATATTGCTACTATTATGATAAGACTGAAAATTTTGTTCAGTTCAGAATACCCTTTCTTAGTTCAGAATCAACAGCTTTTTCAAGTATCAGAGCGACATTGTTCACGATGTAAGGGAATTTATAACTCTGTAACAGAAGATCCAAACTTTAATTGATAATGTCAAACTAACAATATTTCATAAAGTTAAGTAGAGGACTAACACCAGGCTCCGATGGGAAACCAAGCGGTAAATCAGAAAGTACTAGTTGAGAATGCTCTGAAGTAAGAAATTAAAATAGCCATTACATAATATTTCAAGAAGTTTGATATTTATTCATAGTATTTAGATTCAGACCCTAACCGAATAATTTTGATGATGATTGATGAAGCAAAGGTCAAATCAAGGTCAAAACCTTGTGCATACTTTGTTATGAACTACCTCTTGCTCTCAGAAAAGGTACATGGTGAGCCTAACTACAGAGGTAGCATGAGAAACTTCGACACATCTTTATATAAATCTCTTCTCCTTTTATTTTTTCTAGGATGATGATTGAAAGGGGTAGTTGGACCCTATGAAGATGCAATGGTAGTAAGTGCATCGATCGAAAGAAGAAAATCCTAAGGATTCTATTATATACAGTTAGTTTGGTCAACATTTTGTTTATGCCCACTTATAGAAAGATGTCAAATCCCCATCAAATATTTTATTTACATATAATAATAGTAGGGTTTACTATTTCCACTGCCAACATCGTTAGAGAGCTTGAAAATGAAGTATTTATGGATCCATGGCCTTTTTTTGTAAAATAATGAGAGTACTTTTTACGCTGGTCGATAGGCCAACTGTGCATAGTGTGATTTTTGGTAGGTATTGGGTGTCAATAATGCATGTAATCTCCTCTACCATACACCAATATGTAATCGGGGATCATGTGGAAGTAATTCAAAGTAATTAGAAAGTGGAAAGGGAATGTTATGTTGCTTTTGTTAGCTCAAAAATAGGAATAAAAATTACAAGGGCTAACTTCAGATTTAGACGTTGTCGACGATCCGAGAGAGACCCTCGGCTTGGTAAATCCTGATGAAAATGTTAAGGCTTATTTTTTCCCCGATTATAAAAGTTTGAAGACTGGCACTCTACTGTCCATAGATGTGAAATGGAGACTGATATCCTTTTGTTGGAGAATCTACCATGTTTATTTGGTGTTCAGAAGATGTCATTAAAGTACATGCATAGATTATCTTCCATAAACTTGTTGTCCGATCTAATGCACGTACAATAATTTAGGGAAAAAAAAAGAACATTCTATGCTGAAATATTTGAGGCAATTATGTACAAAGTTTATCGATTGTCGATGGTAAGTCATATTCGAGAATACCAGTATCTGTTATGGACAACCAATCCGATGCTAGTGAAAAAGAAACATGGCAAGTGGAAGATATGTGTTGATTTTACATATCTAATATAGGTTTTATAAAAGACCCATTTCCCATCCCAAGAATCAATCAACCGGTAGATTATACTTCGGGTATTCAGCTTTTATCATTTATAGACACATATTTTGGGTATCTAAAGGAACAATACAACACTACGTTTGTTATCAATACACGTTTACATTGTTATAAGGTAATGACTTTTTATTCAGAAAAATGTGAGGAGTAACTTATCAAAGCCTAATAAAGAAATATTTCGCTAACTAGATGTGCAGAAATGTCAAGTTTATATCGACGACATGTTTGTAAAGAGCACTAAAGGCAATGATCATTTTTTCAATCTAGAATAAACCTTTAGCATCTGGGAAGAAATAAAGAAAACGTTGAATCTAGAAAAATTATAACTTTGGGTTACGATCCATAAAGTTCCTAGGGTATATATTAGAAAAAAAAAGAAAAAAATTGAACCACACAATTGAATGTTTTAACTATCATGAATCCGTTAACTTCTATCAAGAGAGTGCAAATCTGAATTGGATGGTTAGCTTCTCAAAAGAGGTTCATCTTCTGAAAAATTCTGGTCCATTTTTTCAAATTTTGAGAAAAATAAACCATTTCAATTGGATATCAGAGTGTGCCGACGTTTTTATTAGGATAACACAAAATATATCTTCTTTGTAAATTTTAACTAAGCCAAATGTAAGAGAAAAACTATTCATCTATATGAGCGTATCTGACTATGTAGTAAGCACATTATTATTAGATAACTTGAAAATTATCCTCATCATGTATATGATGTCAGAAATAGTATTTTGGATGTAGAAAAGATGTACATGAAGTTAGAGAAACTAGCTTTGGCCTTAGTTGTCACAGCCGGAAGAATATGGTCTTACTTTCAGGCATATTCAATTGTGCTTCAAACTTCTTTTCCTCTGAAAAATATACTAAATAAACCTGAAATCTTGAGTCGGATTACTAGATTGTTAGTAGAATTCGGCGACTTTGATTTTGAGGTCGAACTTTGAACAACAATGAAAGTACAAGATTTGGCCGCTATTTTAGTCAAATTTCATTCTGACTCGGAACCAGATAATGAAGAAGGTTATAGGTTTTTGAGCAAGAGTTTAATTGGTAGCTCTAACTGGAAAAGCAATGTATCAAGATATATGATTTGGCTTCAAGGAATATAATAAAAAAAGTATAGTAAGAGGCACCCTTGGCAAGGGTGCGAGTTGCACAAATTTGCGGTGCCAAAAATGTTCGCTTGATATGTGATTAACAACTTTTAATTAACCATGCATCACGACAAAACAAAGTGAAAAAATAAAATTTGGTAAAATATTTACAGACTTTTCTAGAATTGATAACCTCTTTCAAGAGTATTGGTATTAACACATTCACAACGATGATATTTCATTGCGAATTATTTTGCAACTATAGCATACTCCGAAGGATAACCCTGGATACTCGAACACGAGCATCCTTTGATAAACACACATCCTGAATTACAAAATGAATAAGCTCTGAGAATTTTGATATATACAGATAAAGAGTGGAGGCATGGTATTAGAGGATTTCTCGTTAAAGGGAATTTATCAGATGATAAAGTGTTTGCTACAAAGTACATGGTTTTAAGGTCTACGAAGATGTCATCTATAAAAAATATTTAAGCCAAACTTTACTATGATACCTCGAAATAGATGAATCACAGAATATCTGAACTGTATAGTGGAGAGAGATCGACTCACTATGGATTTCAAACATTGAAAATGAGAGTTTTATTGGCTGGGAAATATTGACCAACTATCATCGTTGATTAAGTAAAAGTAAATAAAAATTGTGATGACTTTCCAATACCATACATCTGCCAACAGTACCGCTTAAATCAATCTCTAAAGCGTCACTATTTGACAAAAGAGGGCTCGATTTAGTTGCGTCATTACCTATGGATTTTGGGGGACGAGAAACTTTTATAATGGCTATTAATTATTTTTCTAAGTGGATGAATGCCAAACCGATGACATGGAAAAAATCAAAGGATGTTATCAAGCTTATTTTATCTAACATATGTTGTAGGTTCAAAGTGCCAAGAACCATCATCATAGCTTATTATCATAAGTTTGACAAAAAGGATTTGCAAGCTTTCTGTAATTTTAGAGGTATTAGACATTGCTTTTCAGCACCTTTTCACTCGCAAACTAATGGAAATTTTGAAGTCACAAACAGAACTATCCTTGATGGTTTAATATAGAACTAGGATGGAAATTTTGGGAAGTGGCCAAATTATATCCAAAAAGTGTTATGGGCTTACCTGAATGACCGCTCGGGTAGCGACCCATGAGTCATCTTGCGTTTACGTTTAAAGAATGGCGATATGAACCTTTCTGAAGCAACACTCATATCTTATACGGTGGAAATGTATTTAGAAGATATCAATGATGAAGCCACAAGGTCGGAAATTGGCCTGATTGAAGAAAAAATGACCAAAGGCACATATCTGAGCCTTTAATTATAGAAATTTGATATGAAGTCAATATCTAGAGTTCTTCGGGGGAATTTAAAGTTGAGGACAAGGTCCTAAAGAAGGTTTTCTTGAACACTAAAGATAAGAGGATTGATAAGCTGATGCCAAATTGGGAGGGACCTTATTCCGTGATTGAAAGCGTAAAGCTTGAAATTTACCGGTTGATAGACGAAAAAGAAGTATCGCTTCGACACCTTGGAACATCAAGCATGTGAAATTATATTCATAAATTTATGTCAAATTTTGATTTTTTCAATCAACCGTGTAATGACTGATGGCATATTATTTCATACCCTAGTGGTGCATGAAGGTTAGGGAGGTGCCTAGATAACCAACTAGTAAATACAAGTCGTTTGCCTTTTATATTTTCAAATTTTATTTTCAACAGGTCCATGAATCTCCGACCTCAAATCTTAATTTAAAATGTTCCAACACTAGTTGGTCTCGTTCTCTTTATGTATACAACATATTATTTTATCTTAATACCGAATTTTGGTGGTAACGCTCACAATATTTGTAGACTTTGTCATGATATTTTTTAATCAATGAATAATTATATATTTAGCCTTGAAGAAGGTTCTTACTCTCATGGTTTAGTTTCTAGATAGCGTTACATAAATCACATCAATGAATAATGTTATAGAAGACTAATGTTGGATTATGTATGTCATAAACCAAGTTTAGAATAATGATATATTTAGACTTTACTCTAGAATGATGCATCCATTTTTTGTGTTTGATAGACGCGCTTCCGCATTAAAATACATTTAGATAAGATTTAGATGGGGCTTCTAGACCACGTTTATCATCGCATAAAAAACTAAAATGTTCATTACGTATATTAACTTATGTAACTTCGATCAATGTTTTGGAAAAAAATACATATCGTATAGGAGAATCAACGACAATTGAGATTCATCTAAACTTTTGATCAAGTATTATAGATCTCTTTCAAGCAGTATCTATGTTCACCAACAGCATCAAGTCTATAAAGACTTTTGGCTAAAAGTAAGCAACATAGACTTCCGGGCATGATTGGATCACTCGATTGCATGAATTGGAGATAGAAAAATTATTCAATGGCATGGAAAATATTATACATGAGATGATAATAAAACTACAATTATTCAGGATTCGATTGTCTCACATCATATGCTCATATTCGATATTGGTGAACGAAGAACGACCATGAAATATACAAAGGTTATTTTTATGTTTCATCATTTAATTTGGTTTATAAATACTATTAAGTTTTATATTGTAACTTTTTTTTAACTTTTCATTATATATGTACTAATTTTTATATATGATTTTTTATATTTTTTTTCATAACATATAGAATAAATATAAAATTATTAATGCTCTGAGATTATATTTCTGATAGATAGAAAACAATATACGATTTAACTAATAAAATTAGAAATGACATTTATTTATAAATCTAAAAAATACGTTAAAATATATTAGTAGTCACTCATTTTGATTTTTATTCGTTAAAAAAATATTAGCGGATCATATTATTTTTCCAAAAAATATCAAATTAAATAAAATTAAAAATATATATTATAAATTAACCAATGGATGGTTGTCAAGTGTCAGCCATGCATTGTCTACACAAAGAGACGGTCACATTCCTCTATTATCAATTCAAAAAACTGGATTTTTGTCTTTGTTTGACTAAAAAGAGTATGCGTCACTCATTCTACGTCATTGGTTGAATTTCATTTCAAATCAAATGTTCATTCAATTTAGTGTAGTTAGTTTTTTCATTTTGTTATCAATATAAAATATATATTTAGTCTCACAAAGTACATAAGTAAAGAAGCTAGACTAACACCAAGTTCTAGAAATACATATGAAATCCATTATAATTCGAATATTATACTTGATGTACTCTCATATTCAACTTTTACATAACTACAGGAAATCTTATATTTCTTATTTAGTTTTTATTAAGTCAATAATGATCTAAGAAAGTATAATGAAACTAGCGTACAATATAATTTATATGGTACTAGCATTGCTACTGTTATTTTAAGTTCTTAAATTCAGAGAATTAAAAATCATACTATGATTGAGTAAACTTAAATTAACGGAGAAATTTATGACTATCTTGTTCATGGGTTAAAAGATGCCTTAAAATAAATAGTGTCAACTAATTGAAAACATAACTTGTAAAATGTAACTTTGCAACAATTAACCTATAAAACATCAGCATTAGTATTTAGGTCACGTTAAAGTACAGAAAATTTACGACTATCATGCATGAGAATATAACATGGTTTTGATATTAAAGTTTCAAAAAGCTATAGAATATTTTGTATTCATATTTAATGAATTATACAATAAGATTTTTATAATTTTGAAACCCAGAAAAGAAAAATTAAAAGGTTAAAGTCTTTTTGTTTAAATGTGAAAATTTTTATACATTATAATCTATGTAGATACATGTTATAAACATATCTATTTTTTTAGTGAATAAACTTTAATAACTAACAATCTTCCGAAAAAAAATTAATAATAAAAAACTTAACTAACTATTTTATTTAATCATATCCAAGATTATTGAGATTTTTGTAAATTATAAACCAAACTAGGAATACCATTATTATAAACCAATTGATGAAAAAATTATGCACATCTCATCATTCAAATGTTTATGTGAATAAGCTATCATAATCATCATATAAATATGAAAGTACTATAATAGCAACGAAAAATGAGAACCATAAAACTATTTTACTAAACGTAATGGTAATCATCATATAAATATGAAAGTACTATAATAGCAACGAAAAATGAGAACCATAAAACTATTTTACTAAACGTAATGGTAGTATAAAAATAACACTACTGCTATCCTTAGTCGTATAATAAAAAATAAATATTTTTTACCTAAAATAAACAAATATTAAACAAACAAAAAATTAAAATAATAACAAACAAACAAAAATGACAACCTTTTCTTTCTACGTCACATTTAGAAGATTAAATATTTTGTTGCAACTCATATTTTCATAATATATGTACTATCTTTCTTCGTTTTTTTCATTATTTAATCAATTTTGTTTCATTCTACAAGTATGAGCATCCTCTCCATTGATTCGAACAACATAAATCTTTCATTTTGTTTTATATATTTGGCCTTCATTTTTTTTCTAAACCCAACATTTTCTCGAATAAATCCTTCACCTCATAAAGATTCTTTGTGATACTAATATACCAATCACTCGGATCCACGACTACTTAGAGATAGGAACATCAATTTTATTTTATACTAGATTTATACTTGTATTGCTAGTTTTTGTTTTCATTATTTTAACTACCTAGCTTAACAATTCATTACTTCCAATTCTTGCAACCAACTTGTTGAAATTTTCATAAATATTACGAAGTCGATATTTTTTACAAACTTGGTTTCCGAATATTTATGAAATTTTAATCATTTTGTGGCATGATATGTTGTCTTTATTTGTTTGCTATTAAGTGGTCATACCACTATAATATCAGAAAGTTCATAATTTTTGTTTAATTATTTTTCTTTGGTTTTTTTGTGGCCATAAATTTGTTATGGATTAACTAAGTTTTTTTCATTATAGGAAATTATTATTTGAGAAAAAATTTAAGCTAGAATCTAGTCATAAATATTAAGAATTCTAAGAAAAAATTTAAAAGGACCATATGAAATATTGAAT
Organism: Limnanthes douglasii subsp. nivea; assembly: GCA_036936605.1. Classification (NCBI taxonomy): domain Eukaryota; kingdom Viridiplantae; phylum Streptophyta; class Magnoliopsida; order Brassicales; family Limnanthaceae; genus Limnanthes; species Limnanthes douglasii. The sequence continues at coordinate 230,874,053 of JAUPFV010000005.1, read as the reverse complement.
TTTTTCTTCAAGTCATCATAACAACAAATTTTAAGACTCACACCTATTTTTATTCATATGGAAGGTATAATAAAAGAAATTCATAGTGTATCTCCATTAAACCAAATTAGAACCTAGTTAGTGAATTAGTTTTTTTTCGTTCCTCTAAATTAATTTAAAAAATTACGTTGGCTAAAGTTTGTATATGAGAAAATGATTTTGAAACAACTTTGTATTCTTCTAAATAAATAGAATAACTAATCTAAACATATATCATTTTATGTTATTATAACCTTTGTATTTAAATTTATTGATTCACTCATACTTTAAAACAACTTATACATAATAGACAAAATATAATTCTGAAAATTGATAAATTTACTTTCAGATAGAAACATAGTTAAATTATTTAAAAATATCAAATAAAATTACAAGAAGGAAATAAATTAACAAAATAAGATTAAAAGAAGGTAAAATATAACAAGGAAGATTACAATAGTAATCGTCAAAATATGTAATTTTTTCTACTAAAAAAACTTTATATGTATTATAATACTATGTAACAAGAAATTCATATGACTACAAAGAGATAATATATATTGAATTTAAAAATACGAGGTTCATTCTTATGAAATAAATTATGTATTTGACTTATAATCAAATTTTACAGACATCATCAATATGTATGTCAATCATATAATAAAAATAATCCTTAACTATGAAGCTAATGAAAAAAAAACTAAATTATTACAATATATCCATGAATTAAAAAAATATAGCCCCAAACTTAGAGATACATTGAATAGAAATTTAAGTTTTTTTTTCATAGCAGTGTAGAAACTTTAATTCCCTACATATTATATTTTTCATTTGACATAGCCAAAACATGATTAACTAAAAAAATGTTTGGATTTATTAGTATTTTATTGCACATGTATTGAAAAAATAGTTGTCATCATAATTAATAAAGTAGAAAAATAATAAAATTTTAAAATTAATACAAATATAATTTTAAAAAAAAACGCAAATGAAATAGAGTTTTTGCGAACTCATAAAACCTTTAAAAATCGAATTAAAAAAATAACAATACTATTTGAAAAGTGAAAAAAAACAACCAATACCCTATAGACTAAGTGAAATAATATATATAATGACCATAATTGTACATGTAAAATATTTATACTAATTCCATATTTTGACTAATTATTAAATATATTTATATATACAATATTAATGTGAGATTCATACAATATAAAAAAGTTACAAAATAGAGAAACATTGTTTCAATTTCTACTTATAGCAATTTTTATTGAAATTTTTTATAGGGATAGTTTTTCATATTTTTTATTACAATATTATATTTTACATGTCAATAAAATATTTTGATATAATTTATATATTAATTTTAAATTGAAAAACTTTTGAGTTAAACGAACGACTAATTTCTAAATAGAGAATCTCTCTCTAAAATTGTTTTCCGATCTAGCAAAAACCATCAAATTTTTATAAAGAAAGTCTTATGCCAAATGATCACAACTTATCTACCGCGTCGCAAGATTTCATGCTTGTTGATAAGGTTTTAATCAATTGTTTCTCCTATTTTTTGAGTCTGGAAAGACTTGCTGAATAGCACAGGATGCTCCATCCGGTGAGTTAATGTTTGATTTTCCCCATGGTTGTCATATAGTACAACATGCATTTCCCTCAAAGCCATCCTCCGTTGATTCCTCACTTTCCTTCCACTTCGTGTCGAACTCCATGTAGTTCAGCTACCATCTCGCAAAGGCCCTCAAAACCAGAGATACGACATGCTCTATTTCTATATCTCTTACAGAAGCGTATATCACTTGCTCCTACATGAGCATGCCCCTCCCTATTTTCCCTTTTCGTTGGACAACTCTAAACCTTCTTTCTCAGTTCCAATCGATCGGAAAACTGCTAGCAAATTATGGAAGCAAAGCGTTAAGCTCCTTGCTTGTCATTATCTCCATGTTAACTAACTGCACGTATAACTGCCAATTCGCCCAGCAGTTATTCTCGACCATTTTACACCTTACAGATGGCAATTGCTGGCTTAAACGCCCAAATCTCGACTCCCAAAATTGTAACCTCTCCTCCCTATTGGCACTCATTCAAATTATCTTTGTCCTTTACAAACACAATGTTTAGTCACCATTAACTACATCTGGTCATTGTGATCGTCTGTCTGTATTTTCATTGAATTCCAATTAATGCCTTGTACGATATGGTAAACTCTTCGTGTCCACTTAGCCTAACCTACAACTCTGTGAAACCCTACATATCCCTCACTCTCTCTTGCGTTCAATCGCCCCAAATTTCCTCATTGTATCTTCATTCCCTCCGCTCCTCAAATATCTCTCTCTCTCTCACCTCTCTACTAGAAACATGGTTAAAACCAGAACCCAAAGAACCCTTTTCGCTATTAGACATTCAAACAGAAAAATAACTCCCCGTTCTAATGACCCAAACGAAGTGTTACCTCTAATGAGGTAACTTGTCTGATAAGCCCATGCGACACCACCCTTTCCATGGAAACAAAATCATCATACCCTCTACCCCGCTTGCAGCGAACCTCTTCTTGCATGCATGGTCTTCTCATATTTGTTCACTCATCTTCCATGGCTCCCATTTTTCGATGCTTATTTGCAGCCAGCCAAAATATTTTGGAAGAAATCATTAAAAAAATTGAAAGCACCCCCCTCTCCTTGTCCCCTCCCTCCGCAAATGAGAAAATGCAACCAATGGAGAAGGAAGAGGAATTTTAGGAAATCAACTCCTCAAGCTCTGCCCCAACCTCAGAGACTCTAGCTCATTTCCACTGGAAATAAACGACTATTTCAACCAAACATACCTGTTGATGCTCTTGTCACCTCCCCAGAGGTCTTTCCAAAATTAGTTTCAAGACAAGGTTTGTTTCATGACAACGAGACCACTGCTCTTGTCACCTCGCAGAGATTCATGACAACCTACTCAACACCCTTCGTTGCTTCCCCCATCTAGCATCCTGACCACCGCTGTCCAAATCCTCTAAAGCCCTAACTATAGATCATCCTCATCCTCGCAAACCCTTCATGGCCTATCTCATTATCTTTTCTGTATGGTAATCTATACCTCTGCCCTCACGACCTCTAACCTTCCTGAGCAATCTGCTACTCCAAATTCCAACCCGAAACCCCCAAGTCACAACCTGATACCCTTAAGTCTCACCCTGACCCATGTCCCTAGTTCATTCCATCAATCCTTCCCGGGTAGAAACAGTAAAGGCCATACAATCTCTTGTTCCTCTAAAGATATCCGTTTTCTAGGCCCTCGTTCCAATCCCTTGATTCTCTCAAGGTCATATTCCATGAACCTACTCTTCAATAAGATGCAACCACCCAGCCTTATATCCTTCCATGCTTATCGACACACCCTATTGTATTGTCAACATACAAAATTCTGCTCCATATGCGGCTCCTCCAGCTTCAAACTCTATTCCCACCACAATCCCCAGTAGCCAATCTTACGCCAATGTCGACTCACAGATCCAAGAATTTTGACTCACCATGACTATTGAAATTGTTGATTTGTTACAGGTTGAAAATAGAGTGCTGATGTTCCTGGCATATGCCATTACATGAGACATGGAAGACTTGGCCAAGTGCCTATGGATATATTTCTTATCTAAGAAATGCGTAGCCACCCATGTCCAATCGTTTACGAGCCAATTCTGGGGAGTCCATGGGCTCCAAGAGTGCAAACCCACCCTGTCAGGTCACTTATTTTTCAAGTTCTCCTCGTTAGATAACGCAATCCAAGTCTTAGAGATGGAACCTTGGTTCTTCATCAGCCACCCCATTTTCTTAAAAAGATGGGAGCCCATAGACACTCTGGTGAAATATGCCCTGGGAATTTGCATACTATATGAACTTTGGTCAGATAAAGGACTCTGCATCCTGGGAAGCTACCTTAGAACCTCGATCTACGTGGATAACCCTACTGCAATCCGCACTAGACTAAACTTCTCAAGGATATGCATTATCATGCAAGCTACTGTATCATTCCCGTCCTCCATCACAATCAGCTGCCTAGGTAAGAAGCATATCTTGCAGGTTGAGTTTCAGGGCCTCCCAACCATTTGCACTTGTAACTCATTTCGACATATTGAATCTGCATATCCCAACTCAAAAGACTCCTCGCATACCAACCTCCCGCAAAGAAGAACCAACAAATAGTCAATGATCACCACCTCTGTCGTCTCCTTGTTTGACTCGAGTGATAGTGAATCCATCCTGCCTCCTTCCTATGATGAAATGCGTACCATTACGGAGCACTCAGGATGGACCAAGTGTCTTATAGTTTCCAATAAAAGTTCTGCCACTTTCCAGATATGCCTTGAAGAAATGGAACTCTCAACTAAAGAAATTGCGTCGCCCCGAATGCAAGCCGGCAAGTCCACTCCACCTGTTAGGCAAGTCTGCTTGGAAATACCACCACTATGGATTGATTATCTAAACATTAATATTAATTAAATTTTTAATCAAAGTGTATATCTAGTTGGAATATGAAGGGTTTAAACGATCCCGTTTTTCAGAAAGATGTTTGTGACTTTATTTTCTCTAACAGCATCAATGTTATTTCTCTTCTTGAAAGCAAGTAAATAATGAAAATATTAACCTAATCATGAAAACTATGTTACCATGGTGGCGTTTCAAACTAACCATGAAAATCACCAGAAAGATGTTCTTGATTTTATTTTCTCCAATAGCATAAGTTATTTGTCTTCTTAAAACCAAAGTAAATAATGAAAATGTTAACCTAAATATGAAAACTATGTTACCATGGTGGTTTTTCAAACTAACCATGAAAATTACCATAATTTGGATTGCTTGGAACCCAAGTGTCTGCAATATCTCTGTAGAAGTCACCACCCCCTAAATCATGGACTATAGTATCGTTTGAATTACTAAAACAAACACTAAACTTCACCGATGTCTATGGTTTCAATGAGCCCTCAGATCGGCAACCCCTTGGGTCGTGATTGGCGATTTTAACGATATTTGTAACCCTTCGGAGCGTTCCAGCAATGAAAATCTTTGGAATAGATGTAACTTCTTGTCCAATGATTGATGTAGATGTAGCGAGCTAGATGACCTCAGATCAGGGCCTGAACGACTCATAGCAAAATTTCTCTCTATTGCAAATTCTGATGGTTCCGAGAGTTCCAACCCTAAAGCATTTTTAAATACTTTTTCAGTTGAGAGGTTTATTGGCTCCCCCAGCCCCAAGAATTACCCTAGGCTTGAGAGAGTTAGGGATCTCATTAAATCCAATGTATTACCCCGACACTTAATTTTGGACGCCCTTTATGTTATAGGTTTCCCCCCACAAGATGATCAAATAGATCATTTAGTGTATTACACCTCCTTCTTTTGTTGTGTGCATTAATGGTATCTCTACCAGCGTTTTCTTGGGTTTGAAATTCCTCCGTCAAGAAGACCCTCTCTCCCCATGTATTTTTATTATTGTCATACAGGTTTTTTCTAGCATCCTCCAAGAAAAAAGTCAAGATCTATCGTTTGGATTCCACTAGAAGTGCCACAAGCTCAAGATCATAAACCTATGCTTTGCGGATGATCTCACGATCTTCTGTCGCGCCAATACTTCTTCCATCTTGCTCATTAAGGAGGGTCTCGACCAATTCTCTCTGCTCTCCAGCTCCATCTCAACCCGACTAAAAGTCATGCCTACCTTTATGGTAATCGTGATTCAGTCAAGACCAGTCTTTTAAACACGTTAAGCTTCATAGAAGGATTTCTCCCAGTTCGCTACATTGGTGTCCAGCTAATTACATCTAGACTATTATACAACGATTGTAGACCCATCTTCTTCAAAATAACAAATCGCATTAACTCATGGACTTCAAAGCATCTATTTTATTACTGATGTCTTTAATTAATAAAGTCTGCTCTCTTCCCTAGCCAGGTCTATTGGTGATCCATCTTTATACTCCATGTAAGATTTCTCAATGATTTATCACAGATTTTTTGTCCTTTCATTTCGTCTGGTTTGGAAATGAAAATTTCGAGGGCGAACATTGCATGAGATAACCTCAATTTGCATGCATATGAGGACGGCCTTGGGATTCTCAATCCCAAAATTTGGAATCAGGCGGCTGCCCTTAAAATATTTTGGTACATCCTAACTAGAAACCAAAATTCTTTTTAGACTAAATGGACCCTCGCTGAGAAGATTAAGAACAAATATATCCTGACCATTTCGCTTTGCTTTTTTGCCAGCTGGGGCTGGAGAAACATCCTCAAGCTTTGTAGCCAAAGCTGTTGTACTCTATGATATCACAGTCAGAAATGGTCCATCCACTTCCATATGGTATGACCCATGGCTCTTCCCGACTTCCCTCGTGGACCATTTTGGACCTAACATCGTCAACCTCGCCCACATGTAAAATATTTCTCACATTTTTTATCTTCAAGATGATGGCTAGTGGGCCTGACCATCTATGGCCAGGGTTGGGCGTAGACACCTACAAACCTTCCTTGCTGATATAAGGGACGCAATAAATGATCCCTCCTGTATTGGATGAAGATGACACCTTCATTTAGATCCCAAATAACAGTTTCCCTATCTTCACCATTACCAGCACCTACAAGGCCATTAGACCTTCAAAAAACAAGGTTCCCTCGGCCTTTGTTACCTGGAATAAATATAGCATCCTTTGGTCTTTTCTCACTTGGATGGCAATCCACAATAAACTAACCACCCGCGATAAGCTTACTAGTTGGGGCATGGACTCTCCATCTGATTGTGTCTCTGCCATAACTGTCCGGAAACTTTGGAGCATATATTCATCAATTGCACCTTCTCGTCCTCTATCTGGGAAGTCATTTCAAGAAAATTAAATGATTCAACCCCCTCCTCCTGGACCTCATGGCTTCCTGAAGCAAGCTCATAGACCCCCTCATCTACAAGCACCGGTCATCTATGGCACACGACTTTCTACTCGGTCATCTACTACATATGGATTCAAAGGAATGTAAAAATGTCAAAAACTTTAATTTCTTAGTTCTACCATTACTCACCACGTCATCACCAACCTTCGATACCGTTTATTTGTTTCTAAGATAGATTGGCCCATATAATCATGCTCTTTGCTTATTTATTAGTACATTTTTTGTAAAAGCTAATAATTTTCTCTATTGTTTTCTGTGGATTTTATCTATTATATTTTCGGTTTTCCCATACACCGGTTTGTTCATGTAACAATTATATATATACTTTTTATACCAAAAAATATATATTTTGATATTATGATTGGCTATAACTTATGCGGGAAGCCGATTGAATCTATTTTTTAATTAAACAATCATTTATGGATAATTTGTTTTATTATTTTTAATCAACTCATAAATTTAATTTGGCAACGGCTAAAACGAAACCCTTTTTTTATAATGAGATCCCAAAATCTAAATTTTAAAAAAAAAATTGAAAATACCATTTTTTCTCATATATACAAACCCATTGTGAAGGGTAAAATAGTCTATTCAAGTTTTTAGTTCAGATTTTGAGATCTCATTATAGGAAAAATGTCTCATTATAGTGGGGTCTCATTTTAGAAAAAAATAGGTCTCAATTTAGCATAACCTTTTTAATTTTAATGAACTCAACCAATTCACATGAAAATTATTAATCAATTATTTATCAACATTCAATATTGATAAATTAAATTATTAACCGTTAAAAAATATAGATATAGTAAAATATTTTAAAACATAAATGATTACATTAAAAAAATGAAAATAAAACACATACATAAATTTTTACTCGAACAAAATTGAATTTATATCACCATAAAAAGAATTATTATTAAATAATATTATAAAAACTTATTAATACCATGTAAATTAATTAACCCATGAAATAATTTAATATATTTAAATATAATACGTTTAAAAAAATTCTAAAAAATAATAAATTAAAATTAAAAAGATGGTTTACAGCTATATCGTGCCATTCTCCATGAATAGATGATTAAAAAATAAAAATCTTAAGTAAATATCACTGCGTAAAGAGTACTAGAAGTGAACAAATTTACCATAACAACAAACAATGATCGCATTGATTGAATACAAAAATCAATCAGGAATGTAGCAAAAAAAATCAAACATCGTCATAACAAACAAGATGGAACTAACCAAACTGAGGTGACAAAAGATCGACGTCGTGGTGATAGCAAGCCACTAATCTATATGAAACAAGGAGACGTGAAATAATATACGAAAGCAATAGGATTTAGTAATATTTAGCACAAACAAGGGACTTTTGAGGTGTGGAATATGTAACAGAAATCCGAGAGGACGCGAATGGATATTTTCAACCTCAACGATGGGTAGTTTGAGAATATCGTAGAATTCCTTTTTTACCATATATAGACCATCGCGTATAAATCGGCAAGCCAAAGATAAATATGATGTTAGGTTATGAGGTTCATGCACTGTTAGTATGTAGGCATGAGGTCCATTGAAGTTAGGAGGACTTAAGCTTCCAAAAGAAGGCTTCTCCAACGAGATGAGTGAAGGGGCAGTCCACCAAAATGTGGTTAGTGGTTTCCAGGAAGTTGTTTCACAATACATAATATAGATATGTGTTATACCCCATTTGAGAAGTTTATCTCAGAGAGTGAGTTTTCCTAAGTGGTAAGTCATACAATGAAGCAATGTCTAGAATGTTTTACTTGTTCCAAACGACATTGGCCCAAAACACGTCGGGTGCCAAACGCCGAATAAAATGATAGGTAATACCAATTTTAAAGGAGTTACAAATCTAGTTGGGGATCTAGAGCTTAACGTCCTCCCTGCCTGATAGGGGAGGGAGAAGACTGATAATGTTACCGATTTCAAGCAGATAGGATTGTTAGGACCTTCTGCCAGAGCGGAGCTGAGTGGGCCAGTTCCAAAAGTTATTTTTGATGATATTAGAAACCATGTTATTATTACGCATTCTAGCATAATAGATAATACTATGATCGTAACGATTAACAAGATAGTTAGAAAAAGGCCAATGGTCAAACTAGATAAAGGTGGATAGTTCATTGCTGACATTAGCCTTGTAGAGCATAGCAGCAATGTGCATGAGGTAAATTATTTTCCTTCATTCCCAAATAAGAGAAGAGCCAATATGAAGGTTCCAAATATTGAAATATTTTAAATTTTTGTAAGAATCCAATTACACCAAATTAAGGAAGAATTGTTGCTCAAGATTGACCGGAAGTGTTTGAGTGTGGCCACCTGATTCCAAACCTTAAGGTCTTGAATCATAAGGTCGTTATCCAATGAGAGAAAAGTAACCTAAGACCATGCAACTTTTGAGCCAAATATTTTCATCTCGGGACCCAACCACTAGAACCTACATAAAAGTTGTGAAAATCTTTAACAATATAGACTGGTAGAATAAACATGGAGCATCAAAAAACTTGTCCGACGAAAATGAAAAACTTGATAATTTGTAGCCTATCAACATAGGAAAAATTCTTAGAAGTCCACGAGTTAATACAACTGGTAATTTTATTAAAGAACAATCTACAAGCATTCTAGGAGAGGCGAGATGTGATGTGAAGAATGTCTAAATACAAATTGGAAGAGAGCTTTCTTCAAACCTCATAGAAGTGACGATGAAACAACAGATGGAGTTGTACACCACTACGAGGAAAGTTTGAATCTTGTTCCGGCTGAGGTGGAGGCCCAAGAGGTTGGCCAATTATTTAAGACCTTCTATAACAATGTTAATGAAGTTAGTATTGTCATGACATAAAATTATTAAATTATCCAAAAAGGAAAGGTTAGTGATTTTGAGTTTATGACACTTCTAGTGGAAGCCGAAAGAGGGGTGTTGACTTTTTTCTTTAACGATACTAGAGATGACTTGTATGATGAGAATGAAAACGAAGAGAAAAGAGGGTCTATTTTTCAGATGTATCTTTTATCGCTGAAGGAACCAAAAGCGTCGTTGTTATTGTTATTTGATTAAGAATGAGGAAAGAGGGTCAAATCATATGAGATTTATCAAAATTGCTAAGTCTAGTTGTAATCAGGATTCTAACTCTATTTAGGACAAGGTAGGTATGGGGGTTCTTGACACCAAGGATATTGATGAAGTAGGTAACGAATATACTAGTGATACCCTTAAGTATTGAACAAATATTCCACTGAGAATCGTTAATTCTAACGATTTTGTTTATTGAAATACGAGATTTGATACTACTTTGGAAGAATTTGAAATTATGATCCTCAAGTTGATCCATGTTTCATGAGAATTCTGCTTCAAGAAAAGCTTTTCCTCGCGGCTAAAGAAGATGAAGTTTTTAGAGGAAATGATTTTTACCTCGATAAGAGAGGGATTAAGAGGGTCATTTACTAGACTGTGTTGGGTTTGATGGATAAAACATCTGGTGGAAAAGGCTCGCTCACTTATATCACTTAACTCTCTCTTTTTGAGACAAGAGAGTGCGATTTGAAGACTCTTTATCTTAGTAGGGATAATTGACATGACGAAAGTATCGATAGTTAGATTCTAGTTACTTATAAAAATATATTGATAGTGATCCACATATTAAAATAATGAATTGTTTTTTTGGAAAAGTTACTTGGAGTACTAAGAAATCAATAAATTGGAGTGTGGTCAGATCTTTAACATAATCGTACTGAGTGTAAGAATTAGGAAAACAATTATCCTATTAGTTATTAAAAAGCATAAGATATATTCTTATAACTATGAAGGTTACTAGGTTTCTTGTTGGACCATAAAAATTGAAATCCAGTGGCTCGAAGGTAATTGAGCTCAAACTGTAGCAACAATTATTGAAATCATTCATTGAATAAGTCGAATTGTCCAAAAAAAATTGATCATCTAGCTTAAGGATGATATTAAAGTTATTAAGAGTAATCCATGGAATTCCTTGGCGATTGAGGGAGATAGATGAGATATCCTGACATATAGAGGAATGTTCAGAGATATAGTTGAAACAATAGATTACTGAGAGAAAATGAGGTGTTTCACGAGATATAAGTAGTGGAACAATCTATAATATGAGGGGAAATGTGATATGGAAATATTAAAGACACTAAGATTCCAGGCCATACATATATAAACTAAAGGGTGCATGCTATGGTTTGTCTTGAAGTTCCAAAACGGGAGTATCGTACACCTTATTCTATCTATTTTATTTTTTTGATATTTAGTTTAAATAGATTAGTTTTTTGTGATTATAGAAAACGTATTCGGTAACGTCACAGTCATTGAGACCACGCATATTTCAAGATGAAATAATCATAATTATAATAGCAACGAGATTGTATTTACTTGAATTTACTAATCAATGACCATATTGTCCTCTTGATTAACGAGTACTTCAGGAGAAATGTTAAGCATCATAGAATGAGAATCCTGAGAGTTAACTTTAATTACAACTTAATCAGTGTTATCGGACTCAGAGTTAAGTTGTGTGTGGACGATAATGTCACTAGGGAAGTAATGAACTATAATCTCCATGGGCGGCATCATCATTATTATCATCAAGGCCCATTATGAAGGCGTTGTAGTCATGAAATGGGGGATTCAGTATCATTCGAGAAGACCGAAATTAAATAAACATTATTTTCGACCTTGGGTATTTTCCCCGAGTAGAGGCACACTTTTAGAATGAGGGGGAAAAGGATAAGGAAAATTCAATTTTTTGTGACAAAAAAGGTTGCACTTGTTGCATGTTGAGGGTAAACCTTGATGTCTAAGGTGGACAGAAATAGATTTTCCCAAAAACTTGATTCCAAGAACTTCTTCGAAAATCATAAGTTGCATTCATAATGATACAGATTCTTACAAATCTCATACGAACTTTATTTATAAGTATGTGTATCAACATAAATGGGTTTGCCAAGAAAACTGCTAGTGAGACATAGTCTTTTCTCCGACCAAAGATCATATGGAAGAGTGTGGAACTTAACCCAAAATGGAATTGACTTGAGCGAGTCTTTAACTGAGGAGGCCATAAGTTCCAATTGCTTGAGGAAGATGGGGTGACCAATAAATAACCAATGATAAGTATCTAGAACAAGATTGGTATAATCTGCAAAACGATATAAAAAATGGTCAAAATGTATTACCTTGCACTCATGGAGACCATGCCTGCTCTAAATATTAAAAATAATGTATTGTACATTGTACGAGACAGACCTGTTCCCCAAAAATACACGAGAGATGTTTGGCCCAATCTGAATTAACCCCGTTAATGACATCGGAGGACGGGGCCACTAGCTTTACATTCTTAACTTATAGATACTGTATTTTCTAACAACCATGGTGGATCTGTCATCTTAAGGACAAAAACAACATTGGTTCATCTTTGAGTACGATGCAGAAGGATAGCAAAAGGAATACCAAATTGGGGCACATTAACATACATTGAGATGGATAAAGGATGCATGTGAACTTGAAATTAGTGGGAGGTACTATCAAAGATGCTCAAGTTGATAATAGATGCAATGAAGGGATTGGGGTTGGAGTTTTGTAGCTAGGCAATCTAGTTCGTGAATAGAACGCTTACAAGGATGAGAAATCGTGTGGACCTCGATATCAGTTCGAAATGACATGACCACGACTATTGTGCCAAGGAAACTAAGATGTAAATGAGACTACATGGTTATTTCTAAGCGATGGTAGAGGGCCAAAACTTGCATGCAGGTCAGACGCAATGGTGGACTGTTCTCCTATGTGGTGATTTACGTTGTCATAATTGAAATAGAATCATCAGACTTTTCCTAACCATCTCAAATCAAACTCATAGGACATACAAAGTAAAAATTTGCTCCACACAATTTATTGTCATGTAATTCCCCATGCATATAAAAAATGATTCCACTGACTAGCATATCTCTAGACTCTCCCTGGGCCAAATTGGGTTCTTAATCCTCGTGTTATTTTTCTTAATCCTATACGCGACCCATATCACTTAAAACAATGCTTTAACAAACTCCTCAATTAGTCACCAACTTACATGAGACCCAAACCACCACAGGTTTATCCAACTCGACTCAGAGTATTCAGCCACCCACATACCACTATAATCTACTTAACACTCTTCAAAGTCCACTCAGTATTCGATAACTCAATTCATTCAACCATAATTTTATTTCAATGAGTCTCATAACGAGCTAGGGAACAGTGGTGATGATCAGCGTGTGATGAGTGTTGATGGAAGCACGCAAAAGAGGTCGACGAAGGTTACCATAGTCATGTGGGCCTATCGTAAGCTATTCCACTTGGAAAAGATAGAGATCGTCTGAGCATGTGGTTGTGATACGGTCAAGTTTGGTGTTGGAAGTGCCAAACTCGGCTTCAAATGGATCATCCTTGTTGTCAAGCTGCATGTCGGCCCAAGAGAATGGAATCAGAGGAGAGCGAGTCTGATCTTCCCTCAGTCTACAAGCCCCTGAAATCGCAAGCCTGCAGACTTCGTATTGGGTATGATAGTCTCTTCGCGAGCTCGAAGAGGGCAGGGAGTTTGCATGCACGGAGAGAATGAGTGCATGCACAAAGACAGAGATACTGGTGTGCACTGATGAAATATAATCTAGTTATAAATATGGATACTGATCGATGACGTAGTCTCAAGGGATATGGAGGTGTCCAATGTGGTATTTGGAAGGAACGAAAAAAATCATTGGAAGCAATTCGTCGGTGTGCATGCTGATTTGGGTACATGTGTAAAAACCTGGGGTTACCTTCATCATATGACCCATCTTCTTAGTAGAATTTGAGCTTTTGGCTTTGGATTTGGAACGTTTTCTTGTGTTGACCATGATGACATAGGAATTAGGTATATACAGTAAGATATTAGTGTTTTATTTTGTAATATGACTTATAAAAAAAAAAAAGAGAGAGAGAGAGAGGGAGAGAGAGAGAGAGAGAGAGAGAGAACTAAGTGGGACTCCAGTATGCGAGTTGATTTTTGACAATGAGAAAATATTAGGACATGAGTCGATGAAAGTAGTCAACTTTCTACGGTGACGTAAACGTTTGAAGAATATTTTCAAAAATCTTAATGGTATTTTAGGTATTAAATGAGGAGAGATAAAATTGAAGGTGACTAAAAAAATGTTTATTAGAAAGGTAAAAATACGCTGCAAGAAGACGTAAAACTTTTCTGATAACGTATACAATACTCAGTTCACATAAAAAGATACACAAAGACCCTCCAAAGTTTTTGAAAACCGAAACACGAAAGTCATTTAAATCAGTGAAAAACGTTACCCCATTAACGAGTCCAAAAAAAAATATGGTATTAAAGTTTGTAACAATTTTTAAGATGTTATCCGTAAAACTCAGAATGGATGTAAACCCAATATATACATAAAAACCCTCTTCTTTAAACCATAAAATTTTGAAAAAAAAACAATCAAATAAAATTTTAAAAAAATTAAAAAAATGAAGTTTTTGCAAAAAAAATTCAAATATATAATAATAATAATAATAATAATAATAATAATAATAATAATAATAATAATAATAATAATAATAATAATAATAATAATAATAATAATAATAATAATAATAATAATAATAATAATAATAATAATAAACACTGTCTAAAAACAACAACAAAAATTAGTTTGTCCTTGATTTTTTCATGAATATAATAGTTTGTTGCAACTCTTTTGTTCATTTCTAGGATGAATTTTATAAAATTAGTCAAAGTGACTAGATTTATAATTATTTGTGATAAAGTTATTGTCAAATAAATCTTTCAAAACATTAAAAAAAAAAATCTATTAACATATAAGTTTATATTTGATTACAATAAATATATTTTTCTATGAAATAACATTTTAACTATTACATACTAAATAGTCGGGCAATTCGGAAAGCGAGCTAAGATTTCAAATATATTTAGAAGATGGCATACAAACTTAAGTAGTTTGTTGTGCGTCTCTCTTCCTCCCTCTAATAAATATATTAAGTCCATCTAAGTCCTAGATTCACACAACGTTTTATTAATACTCATGATAGAGTTGAAAAGAGAGGAAGTTTCAACAACTTCATCTCTAACCATAAGAAGCGTTAGATATGGAGAATGCCAAAAGAATCAAGCCGCAAACCTCGGTGGTTATGCTGTTGATGGCTGCCGAGAGTTCATCGCCACCAGCGAAGATGCACTTACGTGCGCGGCGTGCGGCTGCAACCGAAGCTTCCATAGGGTGGAACACGAGACTGAGCTTGTTTATGAATCTTCTTCTTTCTAATGCATATTGATTCATTTTACTGAATTAAAGTCATGGTATGTAATTTATAGAGATGGGTTTGTGCTTTATTCGTGTATTAAAACTATTATTTCAGTCGGGACAGTATTGTAACCATCCCTTGAATGTGTGTTGAATTTCATCATGTATAATATGTGTTCATTAGTGAATAAAATATTATACGAGTGTTTTACTAAAGGTTATTAATATAACGTGATATACTAAGTTTCATTTCAACATTTCATATTCGTAACGTCTTTAGGCATAACAGAAGTATCAAGAAGTTTAAATTAAATTCGTTTTATTTATATAATAAATTCATCAGTTTATAGCAATAATTCTAAAATTAAAATAGACATTAATTAGCAATTTTAGAACTACACAGAAAACTATTTTGGTATTTTTTTATTTACAATAGCAAACCAACGCCAGAAGATAATCCATACAAGTTGATAGGCTCAGCCGAGAAAACGTATATAGAAGGACTCAAACTCATGACCAAACATGAACATGTCATACTCAACCAACTCGGCAACCTCGGGAAGTATTTTGATATTGTTGTAACTTTATATTTGAAAATTTATTAATAACCGACTAATTAAGACTTAATATCTACTAATAATTTTTTTATTTAAAAAATAATCATTTTCAATAAGCAAATCTCAAATATAAATTGTGAATTAGTTTTTGTTTTATTTGTTACGGACGTACTTATCTACAGACTCATGTTATTATTTAATTTGTAATATATTAAACTAAAATATCATAAAATTCAATGTTGGTTAAGGATAAAAAAAAAAATGGCCACCAACATTATCGTGTTAATTGTTACTATGGAAAAATAATATGCAAATGCGATTACGACTAAAGTTATATAGAAACGAAATGATTTATTATCTCTATTAAACAAAAACAATAATTTTGACGTCTAACGTAATAACAAAGATCTCAACAAAATATTATTGCAAATTTTTTTGATGAATTTATCCTTCTGTAGTCAAGTTATTACGAAATTATCTTCAAAATATATTGAGCTTGAAAATGTATTTAAAATGCTATTGTTTTGAATTTTGATACGTCTCTGAAAATAATGGTTTAATTCATGCAAGTTAGTTTAGGGTTTGAAGTATTCCAATCACCACTTCAAACAGATCGAAATTATAGTAATTTCAGAATCTAAATTTGTCAATAATATGCCGTTATTTCGGTGTTTTCGAAATAAAATATTCGTTTTTTTTACAGTTATTAGTTAATTAAAAATACTGATAATAACAATCTTTATTTTTGTATAAAATATCATTACATTGAAATCATCACGATTAGTTAGTGAATTGATTATTTATATCAAAAAATCACTATTCTTATTTTTGTATCAAAAGATCAATTTTGGTTAGTTTTTTATATCCGTAGTCATATGTTGGTTTCATTTTGCATATGTGTTCACTCACTTAACACTTCTAGTTTTTTTTTTATAGACGTACCCAATTATGATGACTAATCATGATTTTTAACCCACACAATTACTATAACAAATATGTTAGGTGTATGTTAGAAGTACCTTGTTAACAAAAATACAACCGAAACTGCAAAGAAAAATGATGGGTCAGCTGAGCTTGCTAGTGACAAGAACATATTAAACTATAATAGTGGAGTTTGGGACGTGAATTAGATGTGGATACGTCAGCAGAAATCAAAAGACTCGAACAATCTGTCGAGAGTTGTGGCTATTGCGCCAAAAGAGAAAAGAATGAGCCAAAAATATAGAATGTCGCTAGTGGGTCGAAAGATGTTAATGGAAAATGGGCTAAAACATGTGATCGTATATCTGGTTGTTGTGGCCAAAGCAGTCTGTCGAATCTACATGGGTGCGGTTTTTATACTACTGCATTTTATTCTTGATTGGAAGTAGACTTCTTCATATGCCCTTTTAAGTATGATATTAATATTAGGTGTTGATTAAGAAATTTAATTAGAAGTTCCTAATGTATTAGTGTTTTATTAGGATCATTCATTCAAGAGATTTAATCTAAAGTGTCTATTATATTAGGGTTTTAGTATAGTCGTTGATTTGAAGTGATTTAATCTTGAGCATCTGAGGTATCAGGTTTTTATTTGAATCGTCCAATCTGAAGTGAAGTTGGGGCTTTACTTGATAAGCCTATAGATATAAGAAGCAACACAAGAAAAAAAAGCGGCTTGATTGATCGATTGAAGATATAATGTTGAGAGCTAAACACTGAAAAGAGAGTTATATACACTGTGAGAGTTTTGGAACATAGAGCGATTAAAATCATTATATTTGGAGATTCTTTCTGTAACCTCTTTGATAATAAAATACAGTATTAGTTGCATGTAGACGTAGAATTATTTCCACAATTCAGGCCCTGTTAAATATTGTCTTGTGCGCTTGGTATTATTTACGCTTATATTTTTATTTTTTATTTTCATTAAAATGTTTAAAAATTATCTTAGGACGAACAAATTTCCAACAAGTGGTATGTTAAGGGTGGAGCAACAAATAAAAAAGTAAATTGATCGACGATGTGAAGGTTGGAGAAAAATATCTCAACTAGAACAAGAAAAACCATGAATAAGAGTTTTATGAAGCTTAGCATAGAAAAGTTTGACGAATAAAATGAATTTCGCCTATAAATAATTATGGTTAAAGCTTATGTGGTACAGAAGGTGTGGTTATTGTTATCGATAGGAAATTTACATTGGTTGATGTCGTGGTACTGTCTAAAGCTCACAACGCTCCCATATTGAGGTTATGAGATAAAGTGTTATATGTGGAATCTAAAGAAACCATTTTGCTTGGTATGTAAAATCGGTTGTATATTTACATGAAAAAGTAGATTGATCAACGATGTGAACGTTCCAGAAGCATATCTCACCTAAAACCAAAAAAACCATGAAGAAGAGTTTTATAAAGCTTAGCATTAGCATACAAAAATTTGACAAATCAAATGACTTTCACAGCTTGATAATTATGGTTAAGGCTTACCTAGTACATAAGGATCGGTTGCTGTTAGTGATGAGAAATCTATACTGGTTGGTGTCGTGGTACCGTCTAAATCTCATAGCGCACACATACTGAGGTTGGGAGATGAAGTGTTGTGTGTGGTATCTGAATAAACCATTGCGCTTCGGATGTGAAATCGGTTGGAGGTGATTTACGTGAAAATTAGATCGATCATCAATGTAATGGTTAAAGAAAAATATTTCACCTAGAACAAAAAAACCATGAAGAAACGTTTTGTGAAGCTTAACGTAGATAAATTCGACGATTCAAATTACTTTTACCTGTGGATAATTATGGTTAAGTCTTACCAAGTACACAAGGATTGGTTGTTTTTACCAATGAGAAATCTGCACTAGTTGATGTCCTGATACTGTCTAAATCTCATAACGCTCTCATACTGAGGTTGAAAGATGAAGTATTGTGTGTGGTATCTGAAGAAACCATTGTGCTTGGGATATGAAATCGGTTTTAAGATGAAGTGATCTATGTGAAATCTGAAGAAACCATTGGGTTGTTGGTTGTACATGTTGTCTATTGATAGTAGCAAAAACATATGAAGATACAGAGATAATTACAATAGAATCATATTCGAGTTGAATGCAGTTGGTATAAATGTGGAGGAAGATTATCAAGATATCATCCTCTTAAGATCTGTGCCAAAAGTGTACGAACACTTTGTGCATATCATGCTCTACCAAAAAAAATATCTTATGATGGACAAAGTGAAGAGTTATTTGAACTCCAAAGATCTTCAAAGGAAGACTAATGTGATGGGTGAATCTGAAGGGCACATACTGAGTTTGAGGGGGTGGCAATGAAAAATATATTCAAGAGAGATGAGAGAAAAATCTCGGTGTAAGTCCAAGAGGCATGTGAATGGTTCAAAATTAATATTTTGGGTATGCAAGTAAGAAAAGTCATATGAGTTTGAATCGTCCAACGAACGAAAATGACAACATCTATTAAAAGACTGAAGTTGGAGATGCTACAATGGTGTTTGATAACTGCGAGTGTATCGATGAGTTAATGTCTTCTTATTCTAGCATGTACCAAAATAAATGGGTATTGAATTTGGGTGCGGAATTTCATATGAATTTTAATAAACATTCGTTTGAGAACCTAAGAATGATTGATGGTGGATTAATCATCATCAACAATGAGGAATCGTGTGATGTTAAAGGGTTTCAAACTGTTTGGCTAAAGTTTTCTATAAGACTCGGTAAATTTATCAACAATTTTATGTATGTGCCCGAAGTGAAAAAATATCTTATGTATATTGAGACAATAGATGAAGAAAGGGTTTACATATAAGGGTGGAGACAATAAACTAGGAATTCCGCATGGATCACTTGTTCTAATGAAAGCCTATAAGACTCACAATGTTTTAGTTTTTTGAAGGCTCTATAGTGGTTGGGGGAGTGTCTGGTGCAGAGAAATATTCTACCAGTTTATTACATCTTTAAGTAAACGGCATGGTTAGATGGTATTGCGTATCAGAAGCTTAGTTTTTGTGAAAGTTGTGTATTAGATAAAAGAAAGAAGGTGAAGTGTATGCCTAGTAGCCATACAACTAATTGAGTTCTTGAGTATGTTCACTCATACCTTTGGGGTCCAACACACGAACCTATTATAGGTGGTCAAGCTATTTTATTTCTATGATAGATGATTATTCTAAAAAAGTGTTGAATATACTTTTGCATATTAATAATGAAGTATTTGCTTATTTTGTGAACTAGACGAATTGGCAAAAAATCAGACCAGAAAAGTGTTGAAAAACCTTTGACTTATAGTAGCTTGGAATATGTGTAAAATTTCAACAACTATTGTACAAATCTTGAAATTTTTAGACATCAAACCGTGACTAGGACTCCCCAACAGAATGAGCTTGTTGATAGAATGAACCGAACATTGCTGGAAATAGTTAGGTGTATACTTACACAGTTGGAATTGATTGAAGGTTTTTGGGAAAAACTGTCACTATAGTATATCATCAACAAGAATCAATCTATGTTTTTTTGTATCCTCAAGAATCCTGGATTGAACAGAAACCTAAGTTGAAACATTTAAGAGTGGTTGGATGTGCTTCCTACTGACAAGTGAAACAAGTTTAACTTCAACTAAGATCATTGATATGTTTATTCATCGGCTATCTGAAATGAGTAAAATGCCATAGGTTTTGGTGTCTTGAAACTGGACGTCAGAACATTATGATAAACAAGGACATGGGCTTCAATGACGAGGATATGCCATTGATGAAGGAGGTGGATTCCCAACCTAGTACTACCAGAATTGATGTGAACTTGATGATAGGTATAATCTAGAAAGTGAAGCTAAAGACATTTTTGGTGAATATGATTTAGGACCTCGTCCAAATTTGTCTTGTATAAAGAAATTTCAACTAGTAAATGAGTCTGAAGATGACCGAGGTTATGGTGTTTTAGTGCATTTGGGTGATCAGATTGGAAAGTACTATGAGATTGATAGTTACCGACTGGTGAGTGATAGAGCAATCAGACAAATCAAGCCGCATAGGTATGGTTTTGCTGATATTATAAGTTTCTATTTTTCTATTGAAACACAAAGAGATATTCCAAGAACCAGAAAAACTATTGAAATTCTTAAAGAGTAATAAAACAAATATTGGCTTACGACCATAAATGATGATCTGAATTCTCTCAAGAAGATTGGCATTTTATTTCTCGTGAATTAGCCAAAGGGTTAGGAACTTATTGGGATTAAATGGATATTTGAAGAGGAAACTAAGTATTTATGGTGTTATGTTACCCATATACAAGGCTAGATTGGTGGCTAGGGGCTTTACACTAAAGGATGGTGTTGATTTCAATAAGATATTTTCAACGATTATGAAATAAACCTCATACAAGTTTTATTTTAAATTGTTGTTAGATTTAATTAGAGTTATATCAAATAGATGTTATCACTGCCATCCTGCATGATGTATTAAAAGAGAATGAAGGGGATGTGTGTTCGTTAAATATACATCTCTATAGGATGAAACAATCGTCGATGAAGTAGAATTGAAGATTTAATTATTTTGTGAGATCTATTAAGTATATATGTATCTAATATGAAAATTGTGTCTATTGTAATTTAGAAACATGTATTAAGAGACAATTCATATTTCTATTTTATGTGGATGATATCTAATAGCTAGTAGAAATATGAAGATTATTGAAACGGTAACGAATCAATTCAAATGAGATTTTAAGATGAATAATGTACGAGAGGCTAAGAGGATACTTGGTGTAAATATTAGGAGGAATGTTTCGAATGGGTATTTATTCTTATCTAAATAAGAATATATACAATTTTGTGAAGAAATTCTATATGGTTGAAGCCAAAGAGGTTGGAACGCTCATTAGTACCCAATTCAAACTCAGTCTCATTAAAGCACCAAATAAAGATACATATAATAAAAATATGATAAAGATACCTTATGAAGATGTTATTGGTAGCATTATGTATGATATCATTCACACAAGAGCTTATCTTGCTTATGTCGTAAGTGTTTTGAGCAGATTCTTGTCAAATCTAAGAAATATGCATAGGCATGCACTTAAGTGTCTTATGACATACTTGAAGGGTTCAGACGATATAGGGTTATTTATAATGAGAATGAGACATTTGATATAATGTTGAGAGGGTATATGAACTCTGATTATGCAGGCTTCATTGACACAAGAAATTTTACTTTTGCTTTATTTGTTCACTTTGGTTTAAAGAGTGGTTAACTAGAAGTCTTGGATACAAAAGGTTATTGATTTTTATCTATGGAAGTCAAATATATTCTTGCTATAAAAGCCATAAATGAATCTATTTAAATGAAGGGATTGTTGAGCCTAATCACTAGTATAGAGTAAAATATGAGTATGTTTTATGATAATACTAGTGATCTTAATGAATAATCCAAAGTTCCATGAGTAAAATAAATACATAGATATCAATATGCACGTTGTCAAAGACGTTGCGGAGAGAGAGAAAGTGAATGTGACTAAGATTGCTAGAGAGAAAAATATTTTGATAGCTCTGACCAAGCTATTTTGATTTCAAAGCTCACGAACGACATGAGACTTATTCAAGTGTGGGATGCACATAGTTGGTCTCTAGAGAGTAGAAAATTGGAAAGCAACATATAGTGAAGTTACTATAAGCCTAGGTGGATAATTTTTACAAGTATGCTAGAAATAAGTTTTCATCAAAACTACAAACAAGACAACGCGGAGGATGGATCAACCAAGACTTGTAGTGGCAATCAGTGATGAAAGTCTCAAGAATGGAGCATAGGTTTTGACTTCGATGCAAAGAAATATCTTTTGGAATATAATAATTGAGATAAGTTGCTGAGACATGTGGCTATTGAGCCAAATGAGAAAACATTTATCCAAATTTCTAGCTTGATGCTACTCGGCCGAAGGTTATTACCGCAAACTATGCTATAATATATGTTCGTGGACCTGGACCGGAGCATGTGCGCATAAATTTGTGGCAAAATTAGTGTCTAAACTATAAGAGTTTTTTCTGAATCGTGTGATCTGAAGTAAATTTATGGTATTGCTTGAGAATTCTATATATAGAAGAAACAACACAAAGGAAAAAGATTGGCGTGATTGATCGATTAAACAAATATTATCGATTCAATTGTGGGTATGTTTATTTTTGAAGTAGGAAGAATATATGATGGTCTTCTAAATAGAGAATTGAGGGGAAAGATAAACACTTATGCGAGAGTTCTCGTAATCAAGTTATCTTTGTAAACTGTGAGATTATTGTAACAGAGAGTGGTTGAGCCCTTTGTATCTAGAGAGTCCTTATATAACTTCATGGATAATAAAAATACAATATATGTTACCCTTGGACGTAGTATTATTTCCACACTCCGAACCCTATTAGAACTTTCTTGTGCTCTTGGTTCTTTTAACGTTTTTATTTCTATTTTTTATTTCCATCAAACATGTTAATAATTTTAATGTAGGATAAACAAAAAATTCTGAACAAAGGAGAATATAATTGTAAGATTAAAAAGCATATAAAATGTTAGTTTTTTATATTATAACGGCTGACCAATGATGATCATATTAGAATAACTTCGTAAATGGTTTATATTTATGATAGTAATAAGGTGCAATGGACAAACACAAGACTATAAAGCAAATATCAAAGAGAACAAAAGGATATGGTTGTTCATATGAATGAAAGTATCTACTGCAACTCAATAATGATTCCTATGTGTCTTTTGAAAAGTATTTAACTCGTATACGATAAAAAAAATTATGAGAAAATAATTAGCTTTGATATTGTAAAAACGATTTAGTGTTCTCATGATATTTAGAATGGCTTCAAAAACCACAACATATATATACTTTAAATTCTCGGATGAGATTCCGAGTAATCTGTAAAGCATGTACATTCCAAATGCAATTCATCTCCTAAACAATTACAAAAAATAAGTATATATGGTAACACATTACTATGCATTCTACCTTTTGTATAATAATATATATTTTCTTTATACATCCTACTCTCATCGATCTCTTCAAAATATCGCATCCACTAATTATTATAGAAAGTCCTTAAACGTGTATCAAAACGTGTATCATATATGATTTTGTTCGTAATATTATAGTGGTAATAGATCTAACATGATATATATATATATATATATATATATATATATATATATATATATATATTTATTTTGATAGAGATAAATTATATAACTATATTTAGATATTTAAATATATGTGGTTAGTGATAGAGGATAACTGTTGCGAGTAACCGAATATCGTGCTTATATATGAACAATTGACATTAACAAATTCCAATGTTAAAACATTATTAGTGGCAAACACATGTTATGAAAGTGGCACTTTAGAAAATAAAAAAAGTATCATTTAAAGATAATAAAGTCTTCAGACAATGAAATATTTTAGAACGTGACCATGGAATAACTTACTTGCAGTTATGTGGAAAAAATGAAAAAATACGTTTAAGTATTTTCTTTATGCCACCTAATACATAAAATGTCTTGGCTAAATTCGTAAACTAGAACATTCCTTTATTTTATGTATCCTTATTTTTTAATTTGATTTTAATCGGCATGACAACAAGTAATCTTAGAAATAAATGTTTTTTACAATATTGAGAATGTTCAAACCAAGAAACTTAATTTAAATTATTTGGAAAAAAGTCTATGGGTGTTCGGGTGTATAACATTTATTTTCCAAACCTTGTTCCAAAAATATAAGATAATCGTTTGATATAATTTTGCATCCAAACCGATTTCCTAATATAGAGAATATGTATCATTTTCAAATATTTTCGAGTGTGAGCTTGATTTACAAACATTTCTAACATGCTAAAAAAATTAGAGTCGATTCGTTTAAATTTGGTTACATTTTTAGGTAGACATGTGATTTTCTTTGTACACGTGAGATTATTAAAATTATCAAAGGTAGTGGTTTCATCCATCCAACTATAAACGATCAATATTAGAAATATTGTTTATAATACCAAACAAAGAACGTACCAAAAACAATTTTCCAAACAAAAACACAAATAACATGACTAATGAAATTTTTGTTATGTAAGTTTCTTAAGAAAATAGTTTGTGAAAAATATAAGAAAACTTTTGCATACAAAAATAGCTCAAGCATGTACATCACTGAACAAGTCAAAGATCAAAGATCATTGTGAAAATATGTTATCGATCAATCTCGAAAAAAGATTTTTATTTTGAATATGGTTAACAAACAAAAAAATAGCAGTGGTATGAGTATAAAATATTGTAAGATTAAACATACAATAAAAAATCATATTCGTCTGACCTTGCATTTGTAACTATCCTGAAAATAAATAGATCAAATGTAAAACTCAAACATATATTGTTTATGAACGAGTATATACCACAATAGTACTTTATATTGCTGATATAGAGAATAATGAGAATCTAAAGTTCTATTACTATTTTAAAAATATAACATATATATGATAACATTTAGAACAATATTAGAAACAAATTATACAATAAAAGGATAAACTACACAAAATTGTAGGACAATGTGTACGGTAGCAAACAAATTATCACAAAAGTTAAAATCATGAAGCTACATAAATATTTAACTAGATTATTAACTACATGTGTATATCTCATATTGGTCTTACAGTCGTAACACTATATGATTTTGTTTATCAGTTGTTTTTAAAAACTTTACAAATTATTTTTTCTAAAACAATCATTCATTAATAACTAAGCGAAAATGAATTGACATTGTTTTTTTTAACTAACTATTTTCCCACATAAGTATTTGAATATATTTCATAGTTATGTACATAATTCATAATGACCAATATCCGTTTATATGGTTTTTTGTATGACTTACGTATCAATCTAACAAATTATTTACACCAATGCATCTTTTATTATAATCATCTTATAATTTTATAGCCTTCATCTTTAATAGACCACATCATATGATCCACCATATTATTACAAATTTAGTTGATTAACATATATTATTTTCACCATTTTTATTATGTGGCTATTTTATTTTTCTATCTCATTATGTTAATGAATTTTTTTACGGCATTAGATTATTGGACTGCATGTTTATCACGTATTATTCTTATCTTTTTATATTTTTATTACAATTAAACTCAAAGCATAAATTTTGGTGAGAATAGAAAAAACATATTTACCTAGTAAATACTTGGAAAATATAGTTTTTTATTATTATTTTCACCAAAACTAAAAGATAACTTTTTGGAATGAAAAAAAATATTTCAAAGATTTTAGTCATAATAATATTTTTTTTAATCTTGAATTTTCTAATACATTGACAAAACAATATTTGTTTTAATAAAAACACATAATATACTAATACAAAAATATAAATATCTGTATATATTTAAAAAATATAAAATAATTTTTATAAATAAACATAAACTAAATAAATAAATGCTTTACTAGTATGCTTTTACTTTCGTGTTACTTTATTAAAATACCAACAAATATCGAATGCGTTTTTTATATGATATTTTGAATTTAATTATGAGTAATAAAATAGAGGTCGAAGCATCTAGTGAAAGTTTTATTCATATGTAATATAAGTGAAGAATGACCATGCTATGATATGCGCAAAAAAAACATGCATCGATAATGTTATATTATAAATATATTGTCATAATAAATTTTTTAAGAATCTATTTTCATAATTAGTTGGCCACGTGTATCTCGACTTGTAACATGTAATTCATCAAATGCTCTCAATATGGTTATGTTCATACGTATTATCTAATGATTTTGACCATATTTCTAGACTTCAGTCTATGAGATAATATCAATGTAGCTTAAACATGAATGAACTGGAAAAGTATATTATGTGGATAATATGTCTTGCAACCTCATAATATTTTATGTTATATTTATATCACGCAAGATGTCGTACTATAACTTCTTATGTTTCCATATGTACTATACACATACAATTTGAAAATCAAAACATATGCATGTTAGCATATAAACTTAATAACTATAAATATAACATAATATATTTATATGCATGGATTTATTACTGTATTAGTATCTTACTATACTATCACAAACTTGATTTTATGAGCTTTTCACAAGTCATTCATTCCTCTTACATGTCCAAAAACCATCTCCAGAGGTGTTTTTTACCAAGGATCATAGTATGGGTTAGCCATACGCTGAAATCGAACAAACTGATTGTAGATATAAAAGTCTAAAAACTCTATAAAAATCAATAATTACCTCATCAAATATTATAATGTTGGTTTGAAAATAAAATATTATAACCAAAATACTTGCACATATATGAAGAAATATACCATGTTTGATCATATATAAACTTTATATGCTCAAACTTTGAATCTTTTATACACTTATCAATAAAAGTCAATAAACAGATATAAAATATGTATGCATTTGATGTGTACCTGATATTGCTCCAAACAGAAGTTGGCCAGTAATAAGATTGTAAATTGTCTCTCGCAATCATATGAGACTAAGACCATGTTCGTTACGGTTGTTTATCTTTCTCATAACAATCTCTAAGGCCAAACTTAGTATTCTTGATACAAGTTTATCTTACTTTTCGGATCTTTAAGCTTTGAAAACCTAATAATCTTTCATCAAACAAAAATTTGAACAAACGTATAATATTGACGATTCGTTGTCAAGTTTCTAAATGAGAAAAAGATAGAGCTCATCTTTAGATTTTATTGTTTCAAAAATCATAAATATGTTGACGTAAAATTGTATCCACGACTTAATGAGTTGTCCAAAAAAATCCAATATCTAGTTCTTTTTGTACCCTAGTCTTCTTGTTCAAATTCTAAACATCCAATAACTTATGAAATCAAATATAAAAACTACGTCACTGGTATATCATTAATTGAACTAATGAATACTATTAAAAATATATTTGTCATTAATATTAACCATTTCCTACGTTATTATATATATACCAACATGCGTATTAAATTGGATAGCAAACCGTTTAAAGATAATAATAATTTTTATAATAATATTATTGTTTATTTTATAAAACATTTTGATCTTATTTTAAAATAAATCATTTTCTAATATAAATTTATATGCCGAATAGTTAATTAAAAAATAGCATACTGTTAAATTTTAAATTTTAAACTATTTTTATTTTTTGTTTGTTTAAATAAATAAAAACTAAATACAAATTTAAATGGCAATGGAGTAGGAATTGGAAAGTAGAGTTCATTTAAAAGTTTGTAGATTCTAAAAAAAATATTGCTGCATGATAACCGGAATGATTAAAAGTGCAAAAATATTGTGGTTTATTGTAAATTTTAAAAATTATTCTATATTTTTTTATCTCAAATTTCTTTTGGTTTAAAATATAAATTTCAGAAATTATTATATTTTGTTAACAAAATTACATCATAGTCGATTATACATAAATGGATTCTTATAAAACGCGGATTACAGTAGCGATCACATTTGATATTTGAACTATAATTTGCTTGTTTATCTGTTAATCTCTAATAATATATGCTCCATTTAAAAGTAAAGGAAGCAATGATTGGCGAAAATATCATTTATCTATATCCAGAGCTAAAGCTGAGGTTATTATGATAGTTACAATTTTGTGGCACATGAAGTGCTATACCAAAAACAAAAACAAAACCAACATGCAATGGTCCAATAAAAAGTTATCCAGATTGCAAAACCATGAGGGATTTGGCAATGACTGCCAGATAGAAATTTTGCAATATTGAGTGATATCGCATGTGGTGCGTACATGTTAGTGTTAGGTATTTTAGCACCCATGCCCAACTTTACGTTTTTATTTAATAAATCCTTTTAGGATTTCTATTTCGTCAACTTCTGTATACACACCTAACACTTTAAATATAAATTTAAGATCGAATCCGTTTTGAACATCCACTAAGAGTTAAAAGCGTTCAATAATTGCGAAGAATTTTGCTATTATCAGAGAAAAAACCAAGCGCCGGACTAATTTTTTAAATTTTGAAGGGTCAGGTTTGGGGTGATTTTTTAGTTGGGGATTAAATAAAAAAGAAAATTATTATCAATAAACTATATATTTTTTTCTAACTAGTGTAAAAAGAAAATTCTTAGTCTAACGCAATAGCCTACAAACCAACACAAGGTGACAGGCTCACTTACATAGAACTCGAACTCGAACGCATGATTTTGATTACGAAGATGTCTTACTGAACCAATTCGGCTACCATTTTCGAAACCTAAACTATATATTATGATTTAAGCATTAAAAATCACATTACAATTAATTGACTTGCATAATTAAAATAGTTTAATTAAATATTTATTTATTTAGTTCATATAAAAATCAAAAAAAAAATAATGTTATGATAATCGACGTTTAGTTTTTCAGTATTAACCATATTTATCAATAATTATTTAAAATTTGAAAAAGTAAAGATGGTGGACCGGTTTCACCATTTAAATTTGATGTTAATATCAATAATTTTTTAATCGTTTTTTGT